>QLNU02003225.1:7693092-7713693 GCA_006491805.2 Dysdera silvatica | reverse complement strand
TGAGCAAGTTAATTAATTCGAAGCATAATTTTTCTATCCTCGCACGACTTATATTTCAGCAATTAATGAGAAGGACACCATCATTAGAAGGGGAAAAATGCATTAAAAATATTCGTCTGAAAACTTCCTTCAACACACACTCTTCCGATTTTCTGCTGTTTTGCAGGAAAGCAAGTTATTTTTAGAAATGTCGCTGGTAGCAAAATGTCCCCCTGAATAATTAAATCGCGACCAGAAAGAACTGCAGGAAAAGGCATAAAAAATACATCACCCTGAACCACAGAGATGATTCCTTTCAGAACAAGGAAAAAGGATGAAGGATTTTACCCAAAATTTAGTACAGGAAAATTTATTTACAGGAAACATTTCACATTAAATCTGGTATAAAACGACGAAGGTAATTAATATAATATGAGGAATTTAATAGAGAAAGGTTGGGGAGCGTCTTCTAAAGTAGTTTAAATTTAAATTCAAATTTATTTTCCAGACATCTAATATATACAGAATATGGAAAAGTAAAATGAATTTATTAAAAATAACCCAATACAATATAATAAATAAGAAGATGCATAAATAATATACATAATATACATAAATAAGAAATATTAGCGATAATAAACTTTAAAATAATAACTATTAAGAACATAAATATAGATTCCGGGTTCATACCATAATTGCTTCGGAGGAGGTTTGAGGTAGCTTGCTGCAGACGTATCTGGATATGAATATCTGCAATATAACATCTCCCCTCATCGAATTAATCGAATTCACCTACATGCCCCATATGTGTATTTGATATAATTGAATAGAATCACATCCTTCATGCCAAATCTACAAGGTGTCATGAACAACAATTCTGTGGAAAATATTTACAATGTTTTCAAAACCCGTCAAACCGATATTGGTTGTTAGAAGATCAGTGGCCGAAAAGCTAGAAAATGGTGATGGATAAAAAATTAATGTCGTTTGACGGTGTGCATAATCAAAACATACTGCAGCTAGAAAGAAGAAACCGTCGTAGCTACAACGATGTTTCCAAAAAAGAGTGTAAGTAAGATTAAAACATTAATTCAGGGATAATTTTTTTTGCTCCACATTTTAAATAAACGTCAAAATATTTCGAAACTATTTATTATTTCTTTAAATTCTTTTTTGCTAAATATTACTTTTTTGGGGGGCATTGAAATGTATTAACGTCGAAATGAACTTAAAAAATGAATAAAGTCTCCAAAATTTGTTTAATGAAGTTCCTTTCGAAAAAAAAAAAAGAATTTTCGAAAAGCGGAAAGAAACTTTCGAAAGCACAATTTAAAGGATTTAACCATAATGTGGTGGACGAAGTATGGAATTGCCCAGATCTTTAAACTTTAAAAAAAAAAATACAGGGTCGGCCTTTCCACTAAGCAAACTGGCTTACGACGCAATGTTCCTAATGGCAGAGTTTAACAAAATGTGAATTTTATTTTGTAGCTATGGGGGAGGCACATTCCACTTTTGGGGCTCATGAGCCTTGCTTGGGACATACGAAACCTTTGCGTTGGTATCGGATCAATGCTAGTAGTAAATTGGTGAGATATGACTGATACAAAATTGTGGGATGAGTTGAATCTGTAGAAATGTCTGTCTTTTTGGAGATTTTTTATATGGAGTGCATTGCTCTTAAGGTCTCGAAGAAGAATATACTATTAACTTTTTAATTGAAGACGCCTTTCCATTACCTAATAGTGTCATTAAATATACATTGTATCATCATCATCATATTCAACCATTATCTATCCACTGCTGGATGAAGGTCTCTCCAAATGCTTTCCACACAAGTCTATCCTGAGCAATTTCTTCTTAAAAAATGAATTCATGATGCTAAGATTTTCAGCTTCTGCAAATTCGATGAGTTGATCGCCACGTTCATTCCTTTCCCCATATCCGTATTTACCAACCGATGTCTCTCCTTGTTCCTGTTGTCCAATTCTTGCATTGAAATCCCCCATGATGAGCTTGATATGTTGTTTCCCTTTGGTGTGTAACTCTTTGATTTCTTCATAAAATTCTTCAACCTCTTCGTCGGTATGGCTTGATGTTGGTATCGCTGGGTTAGTTGAACAACGAGCCTCGCTGCTCGATCTGACGTGCTTTCGACTTCAAGAAGGTAGTCTTTAATTCTTTTGTTGATTAAGAAGCCAACACCACTTGTTCTTCCAGTTTCCGTTCCTCTATAATAAAACAAATGTCCACTTTTAAGTTCCACCAACTCTTCACCTTTTCTTCTAACTTCACTGAGTCCTACAATGTCCCATTTGATCTTGTCAAGTTCTTCTTCCAATTCCTGAAGTTTTGCTTCAGAAGCAAGGGATCGTCCATTAAACGTAGCCAAGGTCAATAACAAACGGCAGCCTGGGCCATTCCAGTGATTCTTAGCACCCCCTGCTTTCATGCCACACTGACCGCTGCCTTGATCAGGAGCACTCCAGCACCTGGAGACTAGGGGCCATGGTTTCTGGTGTGTCAACATAATGGAGGAATTAGCCATAATTTCACCACGCTGGCTAGACGGGTTGGTGAATTAGCCCTCCCCTTCCGCCTTTCTATCCGTGTAGCAAATATTAATTTGCCACATAAATAGAAAGCTCAGCCTGCACCACTTGAAGGCGGGGTAGGACACTAGGTTACTGGCCTGGCCGGTTCCACACATCGTCACATACGTTCAGCGTGTGGGTCTCCTTCCAGTTAGATACCAGCAACCCTTTTGCAGGTAATATTAACCAGGCACCCATAATTAAGCACCGTAGGTGCTCAAATGTCCGTGCAGCACTACGTAGGATGCTGCAACCATAAGTAGAAAGTTTATAAGTTTATATTAAGTTATAGGTAGAAAGTTATATAGGTAGAAAGGTTATAATAGGTAGAAAGTTTATAAGGGGTTATAGGCACAATGAAAAGAGTTACAGAGCTACAAATTATATATTCCTATGTTAAATATACAAAATTTAATTGTAATGGGGGGTTACAAACCTAAAGCTCACCCCCTGGCTACGCCTACGGCGACAACTAATGTTATTAATGTTGGTTTAAACATTGCAATTCAAATTTTGACGCGTGTCGGACGAAGTTGACTTTTGATAAGCACCAATGTTAAATATTATATGTTACCGCACTTTTTTAATGTTATTTGTGTTGAAACTACACCAAAATCGGTTAAAATATAGAACAAAATTTTAAAAGGATGGGTTCTGGCACATATAATATTAGAAGAATTTTTTAAAAGATATTCCATGCATCGCTGAAGTTAGGGGCGCATTTTTGGTCATTTACAACTTTATCTCAGGTTAATAGTTAATACAGAAAGCTTCAAGGTGCTCGGTAAAATAGTTTATAAATTTCATAGCATCATACAAATAGTTTCGAATGATTATTAAACCTTTTACCTTTGTGCAAAATTTAGGTCATCTCTTAAAAATCATTGAATTTGTTGCTGGATCCATAGATACATAGGTAAAATATATGTTAGGTAAATGTTTGACCTATCGCCTAAAACACTTTACAGTCATGCGAAGATATAGATAATGCGCAAACAACTTTTGACACTTAACAGTTATCCAAACGCGCATGCAAGCATTGTCTTCGGAATTAGTGGTCATAGGTACGGGACGTAGTAAGAATGGGGGTGTGGTCATGGAACAGGTGCTTTGTCTCCAAACCTACCACGTTCAAAGTAAAATTATTTGGAATACATTTAAATGAAATGACCTTTAAACCAAATTGAACTTGAAAACAAAATGCTTTTTAATCAGATTTTTTCGACACTTTAATTAAATCTATGTTAATGAATGCCTTCACTCTCTTAATTAATAAGAAAACGAATGCAGCAATGTAATGAAAAACATAAGATAAAAGAAGTCATCAGCTCAGGATAAATTTTGACTTTGACTCAGGAAAAAGTTTACTTTAAAGCTGGAAAAAAAAATTTCGAACGATCGATAAAGTTAATCGAATACGCTTTTAAAATTTAATTAAATTTTGTATTTTTGCAAGTCTTTAATTCATCGCTAATTAAAAAATACATATTCTAAAATACCGTTTTTATTAGTGTTCGTTTAAAAAAAAATACGGCTATTTAGAACCAGTTCCATTATAATTCAGCTTATTATCATACGAAAGGTTGGCTATTAAACGTTCATGTGAAATATAACCCTATAATCATTGTAAAAAAGGAATATGCTTAATTAACGTAAAACTAAATTTACGTTGAAAACGCTATTTTATTTTTCACGTTTATTAATTTTGGTAAGAAAATTGATAAAGTTTGGTAAGAAAATTGCCATAAAATCGTGGCAGTAAAATGTTGCAGCAAAATTTTGAAAAAATTTTTATAAAAATGGAAAACGATGAAGTTTTGTGGATTTAAGTTCAGCGAAAACGTTTCCAACGTTAAAAGCCCGTTTCGAAGCTATTTATTCATTAATTATAGATTTCTAAACTATTAAAATACTTACTCTAGCTGAAAAGTAAACGAAGAAATATTAAATCGAAATAGTATTTTGATGGTATAATTAATGGTATTTTAATAGTATATAAAAAAGGTATTTTAATAGTATATAGAAAAGGTATTTTCATGGTATAAATAATGGCATTTTAGCATAAATTATGGTATTTCAATGAGTATCATAAATATATATATTGCAAAAATTAGCAAAATTCATATAAAATAAAAAATGCAAAAGTAAAAAAGTGTTTGAGAGAGTTTAATAAAAGAGGTTTGATGGAATTAAAGTAAAAGGAAAACTACAAAAAATAACAATTTAATTAAAAAAATATATATAAATATGCACTTAGAAATATACAACATAGCATGAAAGCCCTTTAGAACCGTTGTCTGAAAAAGGCTGACGACGGTTCTAAAAGGTTCGAGATACTGGGTTATTTCTGGGTATATCAGCCTCTCTTTCGATAATTGTTATTTTTTATATTTTTCCTCTTACTTTAATTCTATCAAACCTATTTTATTTAACTCTCTCAAACTTTTTTTTTGTTACATGCACTGTTCATTTTATATATGCTTTTGCTAATTTTTGCACTATATCTTATCTACTGTATAGAAGCAGCTCAAAGTGTGCTATACTTAGATAATTTTACATTTTTCTCTCCTATATTTTCCATTCAAAATTATCTACATATATAACCTACACCTACCCCCTCTCTCTCTCTCTCTCTCTATATATATTTTGCTATAAAGGTAGCTAGCGTATCATAGCTAGCCATAAGTACATAAGTATATAATAAACAATGCATATTAGTAATGGCTTTGTGACATCATAATGATAACTGTGTTGATGGAATAGTAAGGTATGCAATCACACCAATAGGTAGCTACAATTATAATAAAGGATATTACACATCCATTATTACGATGTTAAACATGAATTTAGGTAAGAATACCTTCATACTATTGGTATGTAATGCATTCTTATTACTATGATGGGCCACTCATTATTTTAATGGTATTAATTAGCGCATGTGTATCCTCAAAATAGGATGAGAGTATCCTCAAAATAGGATGAGAGTATCCTCAAAATTAGATGAGAGTATCCTCAAAATATAGTGAGAGTATCCTCAAAATAAAGTGAGAGTATCCTTTACTCATTATTTCAGCACGTGCTCATTACCTGAAAGGTGGTTATAATTAAAGTTTCGCTATACAAAGCTTGCTATGGCTCTAAGTACTAAGTAGAACAACACTAAAATTCATGTCTATGCTGCTCAAGATATGGAGAAGGCAATATTTCAGTGGCGAGTATTTTAGTTCTAAAATCATCTGACAGGGTAAATTTGGCACCTTAAAATAAATAATATAAATTTAATATAAAATTTCTAGAAAAACAGAAGGAAAATTAAATAAACTGTCACAGAAAATAATTTAATATTTATAAACTTATTCACCGTTTCTTCTAATCTAATACTATATCTGAAGACGTCACCGAGTTTGAGAAGTTGAGTTTCCACCCAGCACGATCCCCTCCCAACCTTGTGAACTTTCTGCTAGGTTTTTTGTGAACTTTAACTTTAACTGTTTTGGTAAACATTTTTTGTGAACTTCCGGTAATGCTTATATTTGACTTTGTGGTGTCCTATAATATAATTTTTATTAAGATTAAGTAGCCACTAAAATTTTTTTGACGCATGTGCGGTTAGGTTATTTCAATATGGGCGTTGCCGCAATATTTTTTTTATCAGTGATATATATATATATATATTTTTTTTTAAATTTCACTTCGATCTGCGAAACCCCAAACTTTTCTTCTTTGCTTAAGCGACTGAAAATTCGACACGAAAGGAAATTTACAATATCCACGTTCATTTTTCACAAGAGAAAAATTGCTTTGCGACACGTACCATAAATTTTGCTTTGCTTTCATAATCAATAAAACCCAACTTTTTCATTTTTTTTGACGCATCGATCCGTTTCAAACGATGTTAGTAAATATATTTTTGTATTTTCAAGCATGTTCGCTTTATAGAATGAGAGAAAGAGAGAGAGAATTAGAGAGTAAAAAGAAAGAGAAAATAGTAAAAAGAGAAGTAATGATAGACTCCTCAAAAAAATATAAGATGGGAACATACATTAATATATGTTATAAAACAGATTTTTGTTATAACTGGTATCTTTTTAAATGCAATTACTATGATTAATTAGAATATTGATCAAATTAATCAGCTATGAACTATATTGTAATTGATACTATATATTTACTAATTAATGTCGCACACACTATGTAATAATTAATTCCAGAGAATTATGTATTGATGAATGAAAAACACCGTGTATTAATTAACGAAGAGAAAAGTACACTGGTTGATAAAGAACATTATATACTAATTAAAAAAATTAAAATTATAATAAAAAGAGGAGTATATATGCGCTTTCTTGAGTATTAGTAACGCAAAAGATTTCTCATGTAATTTATGGCATAATATGCATAATAATTTCCACATTGTTTAGTGTAAATTGTACCAAAAATTACACATACATTATTTTGAGTAATTTACATAATAATTTACATATTATTTGTTTTAATAAATATTACTTTGTCTATTACATTAATTTCTAGAGTTAGAGGACGCTACATTAATTACTGCTAACTATAATGCATTAATTAAGAAAAGGTATATATTGTAGGGTTACCAATTGCGGTTTCTACATTTATAGATTTGGTTATCGTTCTATGACGGATTGCAGAACGATGGAGCGGTGATAGACTCCATAATATCACCGATAGATTATAAGTTATATCAGAAGGGTTTTAGCTCCTGCGTCAACTCACGTGGATTGTTACCCTGGAACCTTATCGAAATTAAGTCAGGGATACCAAGATACAGATGAACCATGTAGACAGCATGTCTCTACGTTACACAAATTATTTACAATCACATAGCAAAATAACTTAAATTGTTACGATTAAGAATTGACATTATTATTGTAAGACATTATGAATGTCCATCATGGGCAGCGTGACCATCTCGCTAAGAGTCCTACCGAAAGAATGTCTTTTATTGGTGTTCGCCTCATCGTCTCTACACTCGCAATGATCTTATTGGCTGTTCACCCTTTTCATACGCAAATGTTCATTGGTTACCCCTTTAACACTAATTGATGATTTGCTGTTCCACTCAAGGGTTCGTGGTGTCACACTCGGAGGGTCGTAATCATCATGTCCAGAAAGGGTTCTTATAAGCAGAAAATACCTGTCAAGGAGTTTGAAGAAATACAATTAAGTTATCCTTGCACCGTACCGTGTTGTACACTAAACTCAATCGTCGCCTGCAGCTAATATCTTTTCCGTCGCCGGGAACAGAGCGAACTGCTGATTAGTCGGTCCATCTGGATTCTGGATGGGAAAAGCGTATGTGCGGGGAAACAAAATGGTGAACATTAAATCATGATTAAACCTTTTGGAAATGTGGGTTCCTGTATCAATGATCGTTGATTCGTGAGTCCCTATAATATCATTATTTCATGTTTGCTATAATTGTTATATTTTATTTAATTAATTTGATTTTGCTTTTATTTTAAACAAATTTTTAAAGGTTTTTCTTCTGTATTAGTGACTTTGGCAATATTACAGGCTTCACCGACAGAACGCTTCCGCCCCTGATGAATTTCAGTTCCTCGGGTGTTTTTCAATTAAATTTCTTTCACTTTTGCATTCTAATATTTTTATACTTCTTTTGATTTTTATTTAAATTTCTATTTAATATTGTATACAATGCTTATTTCTTCTGTTGTATATTCATGTTTGTAAAAATTGCAATACCATGAAGGAATCATGTGATTGAGCTGAAACTTTCAGGAAATGCAAATTAGGGTATGCTATTCAAATGATTAGAATTTCAGAGTCATCACGCATGCGTGGGCTGAGCAGCGCCCTCTGAACTGCTGATGGATCCGTATAAATAGAGGGCTGTAGCGGGGCGTGTATGGCTATCTGCTAGTGGTAAACGTTACATGAGACGTCACTATGCCTCTACGACGAAAGAGGGCGACATTTCAGCAAGTTACGGAGTTTGAACGGGGACGAATGATCGGCTTTCGTGAAGGAGGGTTTTCTTATCGTGCAATAGCAGCTCGTATGGGGCGTAACAGCAGCACAGTGATGCGAGTGTGGAAGCAGTGGGTTCAAGAGAACCAGACAACTCAGAAATCCGGGAGTGGACGCCGAAAGGTGACGTCAGCACGGGATGATAGACACCTGGTCCGCATGGCGGTGACGGACCGTTTTGCTTCATCTGGACAGTTGGCAGAACGTTGGTGCACTGCTACAGGTGTATCATTGTGTGCTTCATCAATTCGTCGGCGTCTACTGCACCGTGGACTGCGTGCAAGAGTTCCTTTATACAGGATCCTCCTGACGCAAAACCATCGGCGCCTGCGGCTACAATGGGCTCATGGACATAGAGACTGGCGTGCTGATTGGCAACAAGTGGTGTTTTCTGATGAATCCCGCTTTAATTTGGGGTACAGTGATGGCCGCATCCGTGTTAGACGCTATACCGGTGAACGCCACCTTCCGGAGTGCGTTATCCAACGTCATAGTGGACGAACCCCCAGCGTTATGGTCTGGGGTGCAATTGCGTATCATGGACGATCTCAGCTGCTACGAATTGTGGGTAATCTTAACAGCAACCGGTACATCAATGAAGTTCTGGAGCCCGAAGTTGTTCCCTTCCTTCAAGGCATTCCCGGAGCTGTATTTCAACAGGACAATGCCCGCCCACATATTGCCAGGAATGTTCAAGACTTCTTTTCATCACAACAGATACAGCTTCTTCCTTGGCCTGCCTATTCGCCGGATATGTCGCCGATTGAACATGTGTGGGATTTCGTTGGTCGGCGTCTCGCTCGTGATCCTCGTCCCATAGCTACTACAGATGAACTTTGGGGTCGCATACAAGCAATCTGGAATGCTCTTCCTCAGGCACACATTCAACATCTGTTTGATTCCATGCCACGTCGTATAGCATCACTTATTGCAGCGCGTGGTGGCTTCACCAAATACTGATTTTCGACATGTAATATTGTTTTTTTGCTTTGTAATTTTAATCGTTTATTTGTATCAACACAGGTCGTTTGTACATTAAATTTCATTCAATTCGGACGAGTCCTTCATGGTGTTGCAATTTTTATAAACACGAGTATATTTAACAGCATTAGCGCAAATATTTAGTTAGAAATTTAAACGTTATTTTACATTAATTCATACTGTTTTAAATATTCACATACACACAAACACACATATATATATACACCTTTTCTTAATTAATGCAGTACACTTAGTAATTAATACCAGTGGTAACTAATACAGCGTAATAACTAGAAATTAACAAAATATACAAAGTAATACTTATTAAAGCAAACAATATGCAAATTATCATGTAAATTATCTAAAATAATGCATGTATATATATATTTTTGTGAAATTTATAATAATAATAAATTTTTATTCAACCCAATATACCATATTTCATGATACATAGCTTGAGCAGTATAAAAATTATAGAAATGTAAGAGAAGATCTATATTAAATTATTTTAAGTATTAAAAGATCTATATTAAATTATTTTAATACCAAATAATGTGCGCATTATTATGTAAATTATGCAATGAATTATATGAGAAATTTATTTTGTGTTATTCATACTTAATGCCAACGCAAATATACTCCTTTGATTGCAAACTGTTTTTTTTTTAATATAGACGTGTTATTCATTTCAATAATCAATGCTCCAAATACTTATTTTCAATGCTCGCGTCGCAAAGCGTAATTTAGATAATCTGACAATGACGTAAACAAGAAAGTATTACGTCAGAAATGGGACAACGATTTTCAAAAAAAAAAATAGAACAAACAAAGAACTGTGAATAAATCAAACTCAAATTTTGTGCGAAAAAAATTCTGTTTGGAATAGTCGATAAAATTTTTTTAATTAAAAGATTAAAATTTTGTTCTTGGTGTGCATGCATAATTAAAATTGGAAAGGATTTGTATTTTTTATTGCTTCATTTTTGGAATTAAAAAGAGAGGCCCTAGTCAAAAATCGCCTCTTATAATTTTCATATGCAAATTAACGGCACTCGTTTATTGCCAGGTAAATTTCATCAGGAGAAAAAACTCTTCATTTATAGCCAGAAGAAGCTGAAAAAAAGTCACTTTGCTAATTGCTAGCCGTTTCGAAATTTTAATGAACCGCCGGCAGTTATTTTCGCTTTGCGATATTTCTATCGATACAAAGCCCTTCATCGATTTCAGGGGAAAAAATGTTTAAAAACAAACTGGAAACAGGAAAGTGTAGATCAATTTATAATTTCTTTCATAAATGTATACTTTGTTATACAGTGAAACTTCAACGGATACTCACGAGAATCGGACAACTTTATTTAACGGACACATTTTCAATTCCATCCCAATACCCCTCATACCCGAATCCTCCCGAATAACGGACACCTTCAAACAGTGAACAGATTCACCAGTCAGTTGATGCCCGCTATTCAAAGGTTTTACTCTACATATACACATATACAGTAGAGCCTACGATTATCCGATATTCGCTTAATCGAAATGTCTTGCTATACTTTTTTTTTTAAAGTATACGCTTATTGAATATTTTCGGAAAAAACGCTTACACTCCTATTTCTAATGCACACCGGTCTTAAGAGAAAAAGCAATGCAAAGAGTAAGCATTGGGCTTATACAAATATACAGGGTATTCAAAACACATCGTATAAACAGTATATTTTCATAATTCTTACGCCATACCGAGGAAATTTGCAAATGGCTACCATAGTCGGAAATCAAAATTTTTTAATATATTTCAAATAATGTGTTAGCCAATGGATATGCACCCGCGACCCCTTGAAGCCAATTAAAGTCTTAGGAATTTTAAGCGAGCAAAAATCTTCTAAAATATCCGTTTTTTTAAGCTACAATTTTAATGAGAATTTCATTCTTGATTCTAAAAAAAAGTGGGGTGGAGTTTGAAAAGGTCATGAATATTATAAAAATGTTATTATTATTATTATTATTTTAATATGCATGTCATAAATTTAAACAAAGAGGGTTTTTTTCTTTTATGCCATATCACGTACCATTATTCGTAAAATAACTTCAGTTTAAATTATTCGCCACATATAATTTTCATTTTAATATAAAGCTAAGAATGGTTTTTATTATATGAAGCAAAATTATTGACATACAATGCAAAATTTAAAAAAAAAATTAAAGAATATAAAAATTCATAATTTTCTTAAAATGGTGTTTTTTTTTTCATTTTAAAGGCTTATATATAAAAAAATTAGCAAGAAAATTTCAAGATTTTGCTTCATATAACCCATATAAACATTAATACGTATGTCAAATTTCACCTTTCTATCTTTGCCAGTTTTAATCTTACCGGATAAAACATAAAAATTGCAAATTAAGAAAACAGAGTTTAAAGATTTAACTGTGACACAGCTTGGCATACCATTTGGCTTCACATATATCGCTATAACTTTTGAACTGCTTAAGATAATAACACAATTTTGGTCTTAAAATTTTCAGGAAGAACTATATTATTTTTCAAAATTATTAAAAAAAAAGATTTTTTTAAGCTTTAAAACTCAAATACGAAATATATAACAAAAATAATTTAGAACTTTTCAACATTTTTCTATGATATCAACTATAATATTATTAAATATATTAAAATATTAAATAATATAATTATCAATAATAAGTTAATTTTAATACATTAATTTATAATAGTAAAAACATTCGTATTATTATTTAACGACTTGGCTTTTTATTGTCTTGCAGCGAATAATAATATTATAGACATTTCAAACATAAATTGCATATAAAACTATTATTGCTGTAATTAGATATATGGAACCCTTTAAAATTAAAATTCAGTGGGTTTTGCCCTATACGTTTCACCCACTGGACGGATTATGGTTTTTAAGATTTTTTCTTCACAATAATTTATTGAAAGACAAAGAAAAAATCACAAATATACATATTTTGGTCAATGAAGTCTATTTTACCTCTTGTGAATAACTATCATAGGTGTACGTAGAAAGTTCGTAAGGGGAGTTATAGGATCAAGTGGGGTGTTACAGAGCTACAACTCGCATTTTCCTATGTTAAATATACAAAATTTCATTGCAATGGGGGGTTACAACCCCCCATCAACATCCCCTTGCATACGTCAATGATAACTATGAGCTTGAATTGTTTACCCGTATCTTGTTGAGGTCCCAACTACCTGTACAATATGCACTGTGCATTAAACTTATTTCTTGTTTACTTTAAAATCGTGCAAAAAGTGCAAGTAATAGCAAGTAAGTAATAGCAAGTGCAAGCAAGTAATAAGTAATAGCAAGTAAAAAGTGCAAGTAATAGCAAGTAAAAGTGCAAGTAATAGCAAGTGCAAGTGCAAGTATAGTAAAAAGTGCAAGTAATAGCAAGTAAAAAAGTGCAAGTAATAGCAATTACGAAAGAACCACTTAAGATTGCAGAAACATTTTTCCTTATATTTCTATCGAGTGTGAAAATAATTATTGAACTGACTATTATATTCAACAAAAAAATTACATTTGTAAGCTGAAGAGGAAATACTAAAAAAATATAGATTTCATAAATGGAGTTTTTTAAATAATACCCTAGCCCCACTGCAAAAAAATATTCAGCAAACTTAATATCCGTGTACAAAAACTGGGCTAATCTTAGTGAAGACATTTTTTATAAAATTTACCCAAAGCTTTTTATATAAAGATTTATAAAAGAATTGAAGGTTATAATCTTAAGAAGCACAAATAAATGCTCACACTTATTTAGTACCACATGATTCGCAATTTGCGAGTTCAGCATTCCAATCTGATCAACAAACTCTGTTTAAATACATATAAACCAGAAATAGATTTGATAATTGTCGCAACGTTAAAAACAAAATCAAACCGAATATAAGCTATCTATTCACAAGAAATTGCTATTAATAGCACGCAATAATTCTACTTATTCTTAAAAATTGTTTTTTTTTTCAAACAAGAACAAAAACGAAATTTCTGATATTTCTCCTCACATGTAAGTTTCAAATCTTAAAGAAAACGATTTGTATTAGCATATACATGGAATTTTTATCCTTTGAACTGACTTAAAGTCATTAATAACCAATTTTTTTAATAGTCATAAATAAATTAGTAAACTTCAATGATTTTTGTTATTTAAAAAATATCTTGCTTCTTATAATTTTATTTCCCGTTTTCAGTTGATAATTTGTAAAATGAATTAAAATATTCGAATTAAGTTTTCAAAGGACTTAACAATGCCAGAACAAAAAATTAACTAATGTTAGGCTTTCTTTGTACAACAAGCGAAATCGATAAAAATCAAATATTTATAATTAACTTTCAAATAACAATTGCGTTTTTATAAATTACAAATAAATTTTTCTGAAAAACATTTTAATTTTTTTACAATAGAAATAAGATACCTTGGAAGAAATTTACATACAAAGGGTTAATCCAAAGTTTTTTTTTCATGATTTCTATTGGAGGCCTCCCATTGGTTCCCATTGGGTTTTTCCATTCTGCGGGACTACTCTGATGAAGGGTTTTCCAGAAATTTCAAGTATAAAAAGAGACAGAAACATAACATCGTCATTACTCCTGATGAAGGACTGCTGCTGATGCGTCCGAAAGCTTGAGTGATCTTTTTCATTGCTATTTTACCAGTGTTTAACCTTTTGTATGTAAATTTAATTTACTGTTTGATATAGTTGTTGCTTGGTTTAAAAAAAATTGATGTTTTATTACGTCACACACACGAAAAGTAAGGTTACTTCTTTTAAATCCAGTTTTTAAATTTCCATATTGACGTCAACTTTAAACAAGTAATCAAGGAGAAGTTCGGCCTTTCGATTCAAGATTGGAGCGCTCTTTATCTTTTCATTGGGCAACATATTACCCGAAATATATTATTAAATATTGATAGCTGACTGTGGTAACCATTTGAAAAAATACTCGGCATGGCGTAAGGGTTACGAAAATATACAATTTATAGTGTTTTTTGAACACCCTGTATATGTGTGCTTTGTAGATATAAGATATACCCCAAGATATATTATGCTATCTCCAGACAACTCAATTAATACATATAATTTTTTATATCCTTCACTGTCAATATAGTAGGTTAATAACATGTAACTGAAACTTTTTTTTTATAAATGATGTAGTGCTTTTGATATTCTTAAAGCTAGTCCATACTGGAAGACCGGGTTTAGCAATTGTCTAGACATCCAGTAGACCATCGGGTGGTTTAGAGGCCGTTTTGAGGCCAAAATCGTGGAACACTGGTCTCCCATCTGAAATGGGAGTCCTGAGACAATAGCTATACAATGTTGCGCAACGTTGGATAGTGTGAAGGCTTATGATACCGTAGACCTAGAGCGGTCTGCCTCCGAACTCACTGGTAAACACTTCGCCAACATGTTCTCGCATGGTGATTATTTTTTCGTCTGACAATGCGGCCCAACGATAAAGTTTTGCAGTTAATACGTGGAAGATCGTCATATGTTACCTTGTTTATGGAACATTACTAGACCGCATTACAAAAATCGTTCGAAGAGAAGAGTAGCAGTGGAAGACCTAGCTAAAAATACACTGCGTCTGTAGCTGGTCATGAAAAAAATTCACAATTTGAAAACGTCTTTCAGTTGGGAGCATAAACAAGTTACTAATAAAAAAAGGGCGACTCTTTTTACGTATCTCATTGTTACGCATACAATAATCAGCTATTTCTCCTGCAGGGGACTGGGTCAAGGGAATGATTAACGAAGAATGTTCTAATACTGACTCGAGACATGCATACAGGTGTGGACACGAGACAAGTTCTATAGACTGTCTCAAGACATTGTCTATAGACCGTCCGGAACAGTCTGCGGAAAATCGTGCGACCCGGTCTCCCATCTTGGACTTAGACTGAAAGTTAAATTTCCAGATTATCTGAATTCCCACTCATCCGAAATCGCCTCAGCCTCCTTTATTCCAGATTATCGAGGGTCTACATACTCGTATATACACACACGAAATACCCCCCACCCCCTCTCTCTATATCCATATATCCAGTGCCGGTTCTAGGCTAGGGCCGGGAGGGCCCATTGTCCGGCCAAATATAAACGGATATAACCCTGCCAAATATTAGTGGAATGGGCGCCGCAGGTGGCACCTTTGCACACAGGTAGAAATTTATGCCTTCAATTTTTTTGCCAAGAACCGCCACAGCATCTACACCTGAATTAGTTCTTGCGAGGAAAGAACAGCTACAATACTAAGACAACCGCCTACAGTAAGTTAATGAAGCGTTAATGATAAATGATAAAATATAACGATGTTAAAATGAATTACTACAAAATGGATGAAAACTCAAAATATTTTACTTAAACTTGCCAGTAAGAAATTTGCAATTTTTATAAATTAAGCCAAGCAACCAAACGAAGCAAACTAAATGAGATAATTTGAAATGGGCAATGTTTGAAATTTTATTCACATAGCAAAGACAGTGTTTCTATATAACATAAACAAAAAAGTTAAAGGGGGAAAAAGCCATCTCGAAAGAAGCGAAAGGAACTCTATTTTTAGAAAAGTTTGGATGACAGGAATCTTGACATTTGATAAATGAAATCGACACAGAAGACCATGAAAGTCAACCCTCGGGCATTAAACTGGAATGAAAACAAGAAAATACTCAGTTTTCTCGCCTAGTGCTCAAATATCACGTCCTTTTCTTCTCAGAATGCGCAAAAATAGTGTTCGAAGTCAAGATGGACTATATTTCTAGGTGACTGCATCCGCTTGCAAGATCGAAGAGAGATATTATCGATTTTATAGGAGATATTATAACCCTTCCCATAGCTCACACAGTTGTCGAATAGTCAACACATCAAGCTACTGGATCATATCTCTTTTACTCAACAAAATTATGCCCTGTAGCTTCGTCTGTTGATCATTTGGCAAATGTTTTAACCTTGAGAAGGGTAATGATATCGCTTATAGAACCTTATATACGAAGAAAAGGAGCTTCTTTTCTGTGCCTTGGTGGTTGAGCTGGTTAAGACACACACCTCTTCATACGGTGGGTCCCCGGTTCGAAACCGGATCAGGGCAGTATCCTGTATATAAAAGTTCTAATTTGAGCTGCAAAACGTCGGTATTAAAAATAATATTCAGCTATTATCTATCTTTAGAAAGATTTATGTTAAAGGATATTTAAAAATTTTCAAAGCTTTCGAAGCAAAACTGAATGTCCCTGAACGTATGACTTAGGCAAGGCCGGATTATCCATGAGGCCAGGGCCCCACCACGGCCATCAACACACTAAAACAACAATACTCGAGTTCTTGAGTTGAATTTTTGAATTTTTAGTTGGTTATTATAAAACCGATTTAGATTCAAGAGTGTTTACAACTGAAAAACATTGAAAAGTTTTCAGAGAAGTCATCAGTAGAATTGCTGAAATGTCTGGTAACATTCAGCAGGTAGCACATTTTTTTGTAGGGTAAAAACGCAAATGTCTTTGATTCTTCATAGCCAATGTTTCGGAATACGTTTAAATGTTTAAGAAAAAACGAATGCTATTATTTTGCGAAAAGTAAAAACCTAAAGGGCTCAATTGTTATTGTAAGAGTTCGACAGTAATTTGAAAGTTTCGAGTATCTATTTTTGTATTCATACAGGTATTGGCAAACATTCCTTACATACATTGAAGTGACAATGACGTGATAGAAAGAAATAACGTTGAGCGTTAGTAGGACTTTTCACGGTTGAAAGGAAAAATACAACATTATCGGTTTATCGCTATAAGGAGCCGTGTTGCATTTGTTGAAAATGCCTATAGGGGAATCAGGGGAAATTTTTGGAGGATCTGTTGAAGTGATTTGCAGGGTTTCTTTGTGTTAAGTGATTTCTTCCCAGGCTGAAATTCAATTCTAGTTTATTTTCGAGCAGATACAATTACAGATTACAGTATAAAAAAGCATACAAAAAATTGATCTGCCCGAACAGCTATGGGTAGAGACTATAATGTCTGACAAAGCCTCATCTATCCGAGGCAAAATGACTATATAAATTAAAATAATTGCAACAACCGAAATAAAATGATAAAATTATAATAATATTTCTTTTATTTGTGAATAAAAGAAAATGATAAAATTATAATAATATTTCTTTTATTTGTGAATAAAAGGCACTTAGTCTTTGTTGTGTTAAGGGTTAAGTAGTTAATGTTAAAGAAGTTAATAATGTGTTTAATATCTTCATTAACTATTGTGATTAGGTTGTTAATATCAGTATGTTTAGAGAAGATACTTGTGTCATCAGCGAAGCAAGCTGTTCTTTTTTACGTCCTTCCCCGACGATGAGATATCTATGACGATATCTTTTCCCAGTTCCTAGAACATCGTCGCAGGTAAATCGCACTGCCTTATTTATTTTCAACGAGCCGATTTTATTTCACAAAACTTTATGAATTGTGTTTTAAGATGTAAAGGCATCTATGGTTATGCTGCGCTGGAACCAATCTGCTACAGATGAAACGAAACTCCGCTGGAGAGAAAAGAGGCAAGCGTGCTACGATATTATAGAAATCGAACTCGCATTAATAATAATAAGTTTTATTTATTTATCACTTGTACAGTATAAATAATATACATTATATTATTTCTTCTTTCAGTATGCGGAAACAATTTGACATTATAAAGAAGGGTCCTAGGAAAATATCGTTTTGGATATAATAAGCCTAGGACCTCGAGTAGATTAATCAAAGGCAATCATGTTAATAGCACCAAGTTAAATACAAAAATTAATCTATTTGATATTAGTTCACCACAATCCACCAGGTCGTCTGTACATTATAAATGTAATTTATTAAGAGATGAATGATGAGATTATGTGCTTTCTTAATTTATTAATTAAATTTTAATTTTTTAATTTAAATTTATTAATTCCGTTTAATTTGTTCTTTTATCCTTAAGTAATTTATTCCAGAGGTTGGACCCTTGAAATCAATGTTACTTCACCCTGTTTCAGTTCTTAATTTAGGCAAGATTAAGTCATTATATTTTTGGCAAATATTTCTTTCTCGTTCATTATATTTAATTTTTATTAACTCCATGTGTTTGTTTTCCTTAATTCTTTCAAACATTTTAATCAGAATACAGTATTCATCTATAAATTAAAATGGTATTCATGTATAAATTAAAATGGTATTCATGTATAAATTAAAATGGTATTCATGTATAAATTAAAATGGTATTCATGTATAAATTAAAATGGTATTCATGTATAAATTAAAATGGTATTCATGTATAAATTAAAATGGTATTCATGTATAAATTAAAATGGTATTCATGTATAAATTAAAATGATATTCATGTATATATCATCATCATCATCATCATATTCAACCATTATCTATCCACTGCTGGATGAAGGTCTCTCCAAATGCTTTCCACACAAGTCTATCCTGAGCAATTCGCTTCCACGTCACCCCAACCTGTTTTCTTATTTCATCCACCCATCTAGTTTGAGGACGTTTTCTAGGTCTTCGGTGGTCTCTTGGAATCCAGTTCAGAATTTCTGTTGTCCATCGTTGATCAGTTCTTCTTGCAATATGCCCAGCCCATCGCCATTTCAGCCCTTTTACTTTAACAATGATGTCCTCTACTCTAGTTTGCTCTCTCACCCAAGTGTTCCTTTTTCGATCTCTCCTAGTTATTCCAAGCATGCACCTCTCCATGCTCCTTTGCGTTGTCTGTAACTTTCGTATTGCTCCAACTGTTAGACTCCATGTCTCTGATCCATAAGAGAGGACTGGCAATACACACTGGTTGAAGACCTTTCTTTTTAGACACAAAGGCAATTTCCCCTTCAGGATAAAACTGTTTCTTCCAAATGCACTCCAGCCAAGTTTAATACGTCTGTTGAGTTCTTTCATAATGTTGCCATCCATTGAAATCAGCTGGCCAAGGTAAATATATGAATCAGCAATTTCTAGCTCAATGTTGTCAACTTGTATTTTTGTTTCCTCTACGAAATTATTGAACATGATCTTAGTTTTTTGTAGGTTCATCTTGAGTCCAACTTCTTTACTTCTAGTTGAGAGCTCCTGTACCATGTCTTGGAGTTCTGATGGGTTCGTTGAAAAAATAACAATGTCATCAGCAAACCGCAAATGATTTAAATATTCACCATTTATTTTTATTCCCTTGTTATTCCAATTTATCTGCTGAAAAATCATCTGTAAAGCTGAAGTAAAAAGTTTTGGAGAAATGGTATCTCCCTGCCTCACACCTTTACCAATTTTGATAGTTTTGGTATCTTTATGTAACCGAAATTTTGCACTTGCATTTTTATACACACGTTTCACCATGTCAATGTACACATCCTCAATGTCTGTTGATCTTAAAGAGTTGATGACTGCTGATGTTTTAATAGAGTCAAAGGCCTTCTCATAGTCAATAAATGCCACACACAATGGAAGTTCATATTCATGTGTTCTTTCAATTAATTCTCTTAATACTTGAATATGGTCCACTGTACTGAATCCACTTCGAAATCCAGCTTGTTCTCTTGGTTGAGCTGCATCTAATTTTTTCTGCAGGCGATGTGTTAGCACTTTTGTGAAGATTTTATAAATAGCAGGTAACAAGCTAATTGGTCGGTAATTTTTCAAATCCTCTTTATCACCTTTTTTATGCAAAAGAATTACTGTTGCAGAATCCCATTGGTTTGGTATGTTACCGCTGTTAAGACATTTGGTAAAGAATTTTGCAAGTATGTCTTCTACATATTCTCCAGCTTCTTTTAGGATATCTAATGTAATACCATCATCACCAGGGGCTCTTCCTTTCTTCATACTTTTTATTGCAAATGAAACTTCTTCTTTTAAGATTTTAGGAGCTGTTCCTTCGACTATCTCAGAGTCTTCGTTTAATCCACTGTTACTTTCGTATAGATTTTTGTAGAATTCTTCAACTCTTCTAAGTATTTCTTCCCTATTTCTTGTTACGGTGCCATCC
>QLNU02003225.1:7663486-7683925 GCA_006491805.2 Dysdera silvatica | reverse complement strand
TCGCTCAATGGTAGACACGCATTATCAGAATCAAACTGGAATAATTTATGCATATTGATGATTTACTAAGGTGAGCTATTGCTGCCTATTTGTCGATCAGCAGAGTTTACTCTTCAGATTAATTTTAAGCAACTTTCCTGTTAATGACCAAATTGGTAATGTATGATTAAATTCAATCAATCAATTAGATAACCATTTCGCGCTATAAATATGAAATAGATTGTTGGCCATAATTTATTTCATCTATACGATCACGGTGATGTATTTCCAGTATTTCGCATTTATTAAATTATTGTTTGTTTTACGAATGTTTCACATATAAATAGGACTGGCTCATTCACCTTTTGTCTTTGTAGCTAATCTTAAACGTTTACTTAAAGCCAACCATTGGTTTACGATACTAGGAACAGATATATAAGGTCGCGAACAGGTTTCTGTGGGTCGCCGCAACTATTTTTGGTTGCAATTATTTTTATAAGGAATTTTATACCAAATGTTTCCGACAGTTTTATATTTCAACATGGCTACACATATTGCAATATTCTACTAATGGTTGTTAATTTTATTATTGCATACATTAATATCTGTTATATTTTTATTATAATATACAATAATATGTATATAATTAATATAATTTTGTATTTAATGTGTTTTCTTTACTCTTGTCGCGGTCGGACATCACTAGCATATTTACGAACGAACTGGTAACGAATAGACAACGCACTGCATCAGAGAACAAGCGCAAAACGGCAATGCAATAGTGTAGAGCCTGTGAGGTTATTATGTATGGCGCAAGAGCAAGGGCTATAGCAGCTACGATACGCATGCTTCTCATTTTATCTTAAGTTATGTTCTACGTTTAGTTTGCTTTTAAGTTTAAGTTATGTTTCGTTAATAAATAGTTAATGTTTAGTTTGATGGAGTCAAATGATTGAATTGCTTCTTTTTCTTTTTGCAAGTGTTTCGTTGGGAAGGGTGGCCGGCGGGGGCGCCACCGTATGAATTGCTAACGGCATCACGAAGCTTACACCAACCAGTAGCAACGAATATGTGGGAATACGCCTGCTATCTATCACCTTTTATTACGCAAATGTGGTTGCGACCAACGAGAGGGGTAGGGAGTCTTTTGGTTACTATAAAAGGGGGTCGCGGATTACTTGGCTACTATAAAAGTGGGTCGCGGCTTGAAAAGGGTTGGGAAATACTGTTTTAATTTTTTTTTATACACAGAGTTCCTAGGAAAGTCAGATTGCGGCCAATAACTTTTGAACGAAGACAGATTGCAACTAAAGTTAGGTACTTGCATAGTAAATGGACTATGAACTATCAGATGACACGAATAGAAGAGTCCCTGGTGGCGAATTGAGGAAGTTCAAAAATTTATTTGGAAAAATAATAAAGATAGCGAAATATTTTCAGTTAGAAAGTTGTAGAGCATCCTTCAGTTAGTAAGAAAATATATACGGCTTACATAATGTACACGTACTGCCAGAAAGTGAGGTGTTCCGGATGTTTCAGTGCATCGCTTTCAGATGTTTTAAAAGTAGAGTTGAAGTTCCGATAGGAGAAGGATCATAGTTGCTTTTCTTTAAGAACTTCAACTCAACCTCTAAAGCGCTATAAAGCATTAACTGAAAGCTATGCATTGAAACTTCCGGAACATTTTATGGAAGTACGTGGACACACTGTATGTGAGCCGTATATCTTTTCTTACTAACCGAGAGATGTTCTGCAACTTTTTAATTGAAAATATTGCTCTATCTTTATTATATATTATTTGAAATAAAATTTTTAACTTCCTCAATTCGCCATCAGGAGCGCTGCTGTTCATCTCGTCTGATAGTACATAGTCATTTTATTAACTAATATCTAACTTTCTTTGCAATATCTGTC
Organism: Dysdera silvatica; assembly: GCA_006491805.2. Classification (NCBI taxonomy): domain Eukaryota; kingdom Metazoa; phylum Arthropoda; class Arachnida; order Araneae; family Dysderidae; genus Dysdera; species Dysdera silvatica. The sequence continues at coordinate 7,682,032 of QLNU02003225.1, read as the reverse complement.
TTGGTTCAAAAGTTATTGTCGCATTCCGACTCTCCTAGGAACCCTGTATATAAAATAATACAATGTTTCACCAGAAGTTTTTATAACAACAGTTATTACGATACTGACATAAGGTTAAAAAATATGGCATTTCAGGAGCCAAGTGAAGTCAAGTGAAGGCAGAATGAAGAGTGAGCGAAAGTGCAAAGTTTATACAGGGTGTGCCGTAAGTTTCCATTCACGTGGTTTTTAATATTTTATTTTTTATATTTTTGATACCCTAAAAAATGGATTTGAATACAGAGCAGTGGCAGATACGAATTTTTTTGTTTGTTTTTTGTTTTACGGCTCAAAGACTACAGTGGTCATGCTGCGCCGGGACCTACTGTTTTCCGAGGAATCCGAACCTCTTAAGGCCTAGGGAACCAAACCCCGGACTACAGTGAGCAGTGCGATCTTTATGAGATCTCTGAGTAAGCGTTCTTTTTGCACTGCTGGGAGTCGAACCCGGATTAGCCGCGCAATAGGAGAACGCGTTACCACACTGCGCCACCGCAGGGCCGATACGAAATTGAAACGTATTTTCAGAACAATCGCAATCATCTGGAGCATATCAATAAACATGGTTTTTCATAAAAAAAAATGCTTATTTTCCTATGTATGAAATCTTATGGTCCACCCTGTATACCCGAATGTTGGTATACCCCATCTGACGTCATTTGGTGCAGGATAGTCCAAGCTGTGGAAAATACCACACCCGATGACGTCAAATGGCTACCCCTCAAATCGAGGTTTGGCAAAAATCTTGTAAGTTTCTAGTAGAAGTTTGGAGATATTAATAGCATGGCTTCTCAAGCTGTAAGTATCGCGCGATTCCAGAAGAAATCTACTGAAATGATACCAGAAGGAGTTTCCTAAAATGATACCAGAAAGAGTTTCCTGAAATGATACCTGAAAGGACACCAGAAATAGTCTATTAAAAAGACACTAGAAAGTGTCTACTAATTGGATACCAAAAAAATTCTATTAAAAAAACACTAGAAAGTGTCTACTAATTGGATACCAAAAAAATTCTATTAAAACGACCACAGAAAATCTACAGCGCATCAAGTTGGTTAATTTTGGTGACTCGAAGGGAATCTCTGTTTCCAGCATAGCCCACATGCACATAAACCCCTGAATAGCGGACACCTAGAAACTTTATAATCTGTCTGCTATTCGGGGATCATTAGGACTAGATTAAAAATATGTCCGCTATTCAGAATTGTCCTGCATGGAAGTTGTTTTATTGCATATTCTTGTCTCGCTTGGTGTCATTTATGTTTTACTCAACTTTAAGGAGTTCTTTTCGAGTTCATATTCCGAAGATATGGTACACATGATTTTCATAAAATCCATTATCTGGAACAGTTGTGTAGAAAGGGGACGGGACTTAGAAGTCAAGCCCCCATTGGATAAATTGCGCCGTTCTCATTAAAGCGGAACCACTTGGTCTTTTTTAAAGTTGTTTAAAGTTAGTCCCTCCCATAATTCTTGAATGGCTACACACCTCGGAGACCCTTTTCGTACTTTCACTTTATTCTTTCTAAAATTCTCGATATTGATTTAAACAGGTTTGTAATTTCCCCCTCCAAATTTAATACTCTGGTCCATATTTGGATGATTATTGATGAAGTATTACGCCTAAAGAAGATAGCGAACTTTTTGGGAAAATTCTCTAAGCAATCATTCACACACTTTTCTTTGATCATATGAAATCAAAATTGTACTTCGTTAAATCAAGTGCTTTACAAATTTCTGCAACTGTTTGATGTCGAAATCGTACAAGTTGAATACCGTGTAATTAAAACTAGGTGACTTTTCTTTTATATACAAAACTCTTCCTTTTCTGAAATGATGTAAATGTGTACCTGCACCGATGTCAACCAAGAGTTAGAAAAGGGAGATGGGCAGATTTTATGCATGCATGGATGGATGATTTAAAGACTTGAAGAAGGCCAAGCTCAAAAAGAAACATCCATAAGTGCAAAGGGAACTGTGGTCCATATTGGTTCTAGTAGTAGTATCATCGTTGCTATCATTACTTTTCCATGGCTGATAATTTTACTCTCATATACACTTACTTTTAAGCCATTTATTTGTATCTTAAGAGATAAAAATCATAGCTTTAATGAAAACTTTATTAAAAAAACTTTAATAAGTAATAATTTACGTGGATAATTTAGTACGGTGAAATCTAATTATCAACTTTTGCTAATTAGTAACGCGCTACTCATGGTACTGAGAAATGATATAATTAGAAACAATTTATTGTTATATATAGGGTGCGCTAAAAGTTCGTAAAAACTTAAAAATCATAAAAAAAGAACAAATAATGATAAAGAAGTGAGGATTGCGTGAAAATTTTCTAAAAAAATCGGATTTTTTTTTAGTAGCAAAAAATTTAGTTAAAAAAATCAACTGCAAAAGGCACTGATAACTCCAAAAGACCATGGACAGGACAAATGCGCGTTCCATTGGTTTGTTATTGCAATAGCTATTCAATATGACTTCCAAAACATTGTATGACAGAACTAAGGCGAACAAGACATGTGGACATTTCTCGTCTTCAGTTGTTTCACCGTGGGAAATTTTCGCAACGCAGTGTCTTGAAATTCAACGTTCAGATAGCAGAACTTCACAAGCAATGCTTACTCTGGCAACGATAACGTTCTTCAATTATACAGTACTGTTGGATTCGAACGTCTACGTTCATCCAGGAGGTCTTTTATTTCAAGTGTGTGTATTGTATACCTCTGCTGAATACACTGGGTATCAGCGCCATCTGTAGGTGACTTTTGAACTAAATTTTTTTCTGAATATATATATAAAAAAAAAATCCGAATTTTCTAGAAATCTTTTCGTGCAAAGCAAACTTCTTTATCATTATTTGTTCCCATTCTTTATGATTTTTTAAAGTTTTTACGAACTTTTGACGCACCCTGTATAAGGGATTTAATATGATGTACTCTATACCTGTTCGGACCAGAGGAAAATACTATTATAGATATATTTCACTGTAAAATAAATTAATTTTATTTGTCTGTTAGAAAATAAATTATTTTAATTCAAGTTCAAAACCAATTCCTCGTCACCCTATTTTAATAAATGACAATCTTTAAAATCACTCGCTTAAGTTAGAAATATTATTAGTATCTCTTAATTTTATTATTTCTAAACAATATCTAATTTATAAAAAATGTTCATTTAAACAAAGCTGTTTTCATTATATTTGGGATTAAAAAAGTTTTTTTTAAGAATATTTTGCCTAATACGAAAACACAATTAGTGTGTGGGTAATAACCTCCAGACGACGTTTTTAACATATAAATTAAAAATTTATTTTAATCTAAGATTGTTTTTCCTTAGCGCTCTTTTAATTATTGTTCATGGTTTCATGAAGTAGCCGGTCCAATTAAATCTGGTTTTATTTTTCGCAAAGTCGTCTTCACTTACGAATTTTCGTATTATGAAGAATATTATGATGATACATTTAGCATTTCCAAAGAAGCCATTTTGTCTAAATGGTGTTTTACAGTTTCTGAAAGGGAAGAAAATGAAATAATGGAATGCAATATCCCTACATAATTGTTTTTTTACTGTGTCTTCAAGGATTTCAATTTGATTTGATGACGTTTATGGCTCTGAGATGCGATGGTAATGCGTTCGCCTAGTGTGTTATTAATAAGTGTTTAACTTGCAACAGGAGGGAAAAAAAACCACTTACCTACCGTAGTCCCGAGATCGATTTCCTAAACGGGAGAGGTTCGGATTCCTCGAAAATCTAGTGATTTCATCGCTACATGACCTATGATTCGCTTGCACTCTAAAATTACAATACAAGGAAGCAGGGGCGGCTTAGGGTCCGGGCGACCCGGGGTCCCGTTTGGATGAGGACGCTAAACTGAAATCAAGTCCCAATAGTAGAAAATCTATTTAAAAGGAACAAGTTTAGAGAAATTTTTAGAGACATCTTTAGAGAAATTCTTTCAGAGACTTTTGGCCACTGTTATAGGGTATATGGCTCACTGTGCATCTGTGAAAATCTCCTGTTTTCGCCTGAGGAAGCTCCAAAAAGCAAACCGGCCCCAGGCCACCTGAGTTCAAAATCAACCGCGAGCTGCCCCTGCAAGGAAGCAAACTAATTACTCATCCTCATCAGACTAAATTTCTTTAAGTGATCAGCAACTTCTTTATGCATTAAGATTCCCATAAATTTTCTAATGAATTTAAAACATTAATTTATTAATTAATACTAACAATTTATTCAACCCGATGTACGTTTTGTGATACATAACTTGAGAAGTATAAAAGTTGCAGCAATGCTACGGAAGATACATATTAAATTATTTAGGCTTTTGGTTAAAAATGGAAGAGAATGTAAAGCCATAGCTTGTTGCAAGGTTCTCTACCGGAAATGTGGTGATGTTGACAAAAAAAAAAGGAAAGTGTGGATATTTATGATTCGATTCTGAATTATGCTTGTTTTACAAAGTTTAGTTTTTGTATATCTTTAGCAGAGGGACGTGGAAAACTTGTAATAACTTAAGAACAGGCTGAGCGTCGTTTTTACGAATTGATGAATAAGCAGTATTAGTGTTATTTAGAGCTTTTCATGGGCCTCATTTGAGAAAATTGCGATACACACCTGGATAAAATTTGTGAAATTATCTGTTTATCAAAATGCTAGCCAGAAGGATATCTGAGAGACTGCATGTGTAATCTGAATTTTTGATTAATGGTTAATTAAACAAATGTTAATGAATAAGTTAGTTGTGCTATTAAGAGTTACATATATGAAATTATACTATTGTATAAGAGATTATAGTTTAAAAACTGCATAAATCTTGGGTCCAAAATACAGAATAGCTTAAGGAGGAATAGGAGACGTAGAGATTCCATCCAGCAGCTATCACAAGTTTTCTTTAGGGAAAAAACGCAAATGCCATCGATTCTTTATGACGCACGTTTTGGAATATGTTTAATTGATAAGTGTTTCAGAAATAAAAGTAATTATTTTGCGGATAAAAACACCACAAAGAGCCCAAATGCCCTTTTGTGAGTTCAGCTGGTGTTTGAAAGATTTGTGTCACTATTTTTATACCAGCATAGATATTAGAGAACATTGTTTATATACATTGAAGTGACAATGACTTGATAAAAGGAAAAGATATTCAATGTTTGTAGGGGTTACGAAGGTTGAAAGACGACATACAATATAAACAGTTTATCTATGTAAGGGGACGTATTGTATTCGCCGAAACTGTTGGGAGGGAGATACCGGAAAATTCTTGAAAGCTCTGCTGGGTTTCTTTATGTTAAATGCTTGCTTCTAGGTAATTCAGTTCTTTTTGTGTCCTCCCCAGATACCACCGAATGTCATTATGGCAACCCAGTTCCGTCTATATACTACTCCCTCTGTTAAACTTTCTCTTAAAATATAAAAAAATAACACGACAGCGAAATTAGTAGTTAAACAAAAAAATACACTGACAGTGAAAACGGATTCTGGAGGGTATTATTGAATATTGGTCCTTCTTTTAGAGTTGGAAAGTGTAATTGTCTTCATCAGCAGCTTTAAAAATCGAAGAAGCCCTTGCAGCTTCAAGAAATCTTAGAAAAACACCACAAACGAACATAGAATTAAACATACAGAGTGATTCAAAACTAATGGAACAAACTGAAAGGGGCGGTAAAGGACGCCAAATAAGCCATATTTGGCGAAATCCCCATGTCCGCAAAGGATCCGATTTGGCTGTAGAGTGAAAGTATTATTTACATCCACATCGTTGTTACGTAGGCAATTACATGAATCAAAAAAAAGTTAATTTTTTGACACATAATTTAAGTGATTGACCTAATAATGCAGCAGAGGCAAAAAAAACATCGGAAATTCCTTTCCCTTGCCCTGAGTAGTGTTGCCATTTAGTCATCAAAGGTATGGAAAACGATTGTTTTACCATACTGGAGGCAATTTGGAATTATCAAACGTGAGTAATAAGAACAACCAGAATGGATAAATAAAAACAACTTTGGTCCAGTGAAACAATGTCCGAAAATGAGCCGTTCTGGAACTACAAGGATATTATTTGCATCCACATTTGTTAATCATGTAACAAAATTTGGAACCATCAAATTTCATCTCGATCAAATGAAATTTGGATCATTTCCAGTCTAGAACCGTATCGGAAAAGATTTAAACACTTACTACGATCCAAAGCAACTTCCCATGGCAAATTTTATGCAACTGAGAAATTCATGCTTCACGTTTGGGCCATAAATTTCCGAATCCTTCCCGCCTCAAAGGTCTATTAAAGCGCCCTTCCAAACCTAGGAACTCCCCCCCCCCACTCACAAAAAACTGAAAATTTTCCGTAGATTCCAATAACATAGGGATTTCTCATAAAATTTTATGAAAAATCCAAGTTCGCTATTTTATGCATTTTACATGTTTTGTATATACCGTGAAACCTCTCACTACAACAGTATTATACGGACCGAAAAAAATTATCGTTTTAGAGGGACTTATCGTTATATCGGATATCGTTGGTAGGAGGTTTCACTGTATATGTGTTTATATATATTGGTATGTGTGATCACATACCAATATATATATAAACACATATATATTGGTATGTGTGATCACTGAACTCAAGGGCAAGTAAAATGCGACCTTCTGACAGCAAGCCATCCAGTAGGAAATCCTGGCTACGCCTCTGACATCACTGGACATACAGGGCTTTAGATTTTGTTTTATTTATTAATGTTTTTAATAATTGTAATTAGTGAAAATCAGTCGTAATAAATTTTGCCAGTAGGTCTTAAAGGAAATACTGTAAAGATATGGTTAGATTCCACATTATAGAAGTCTTGCTGGTTTTTTTCTGGTATGTTAATTTATCAAAAATCTCCGAAATCTGTCGTTACAATTTTTATTGAAAATTAAAACTAGCATTGTATAACACTATGGTACATTCTATATCTGTTGCCACCGCGGAAAATGCCGTTATATACATATTTATCGTTATATACAGATTTCACGCTGTACATCTAAGATTTTTCTTATCTATATAGTAGTATTTCTCACATAGTGGATCTAGCATTCTGTGTACTATATCCAGTATTCCAGGTAGCACATCTATACTCGCGGCAAAGATAACTTGCTACACTATTAAGGCTACGACGACCTATTCGCGCCCGTGCAACGAGTATTCATTCGCGAATTGGCGAAAAATGAGATAGCCCTCAATATTATTAGACTATTTGTCGCCTAATTTGGAATGCAGAAAAACGCGGTTGCCAAACTTCCACGCGCCAAATTTCCAGCCAAGCGAACAAAGTCCTCTGAGTGGTTAGTTATTTGAATGACGTCATCTCTGGCTATAATGAATATTTTTTCCATATTTAATAAATACCAATTTTATGTGCATATGTTTTATGTCAAATACATAAAACATATGCACATAAAATTTTAACGTTTTATGTCCGAAATTAATCTTTTATTATCTCTGTTAACATAAGAAAGTGCGAATTATATTGCACTGGTGAAATTATACTAATCTGCCCTTGTCAGTGTACCAGGTTAGCTTTGCCGCGAGTACAGTACATAGATATGGTGTAAAAACCATTTCAACTTAAGTAATATAAGCTCTTAATAAAATAACTCGTTGAGGCTTTACAAGCGTTATTTTAACATCTTATAAGTTCCATAAGGTCGTAAAGGGACGTTTACACTCATTTTTAAATCCATTAACACCGCGGAATCATTATCACACGCTTTTAGTTTTAATTCCGAAAGTTTTTAACTTTATTAGAAGCAATAAAAGTCTCCGTTCAACACCATTTAATGTCATTAGAGTTTTTTGATAAAAACTTGATATCTTCCAAAATATTCGTTTGACATATTTAAAGGGATTTGGTTCCCTGAAGTGTGCGAGGGGTTTTTAATCGCAGATATTAAATTCTCTTGCGGTCCAAAGAAGTAATTTTCTTAGGTAAGTGATAAAGTTAATAAACATATTTTTTTAATTTTTTAAATAACACCCGAAATTTATAAAAATTCCACATTTGCGCTTCAAACCAAATGTTTGCATTAAATTTGTCCTTAAATTTAATTTGTGCAATGGATCAAGTCACTGAAGAGTGTTTGGTTTTAAGAAAGCAGATAAACTTGCCAAGAAGAGTCTAATAACAACCAAACCTTCAAGTTGAACTTCAAACTATTAAAAGAATTATTAAATCTAGTGCAAAACAAGTGAAATTGATGTTCTCAGATCAAATTACTGGGAAAGGTTATGGACTGTCCTCTGAAATCCTCTTTACAGAAAGAGCCTCCAAGAAAGGTCATGGTAGCTTGTTCACAACTGACCATAACTATCTACAACAGCATCTTCATCGAATTGATTTAATTCACTTACTTACGAGGGCGAATCAGAAAGTCTTTGTCCTTATTTTTTATTAGCCAAAATAAGGCATATACAAGTAATTACAAATATACGTGCTACTCTACGTACCTTACACTATTTTTCCCCATAGTCCCCACACTGGTTCAGACATTTGTCACATCGCAGTACTAAATTTGAGATGCCCCTGTGATAGAATTCATCCGGCTAACTGTGGAACCACCGTCTTGGCTTCATCGTTGCACGTGAATTGCTGTCCTGCCAGAAACTTCTTCAGCGGACCGAAAACGTGGAAATCACTAGGGGGCGAGGTCCGGACTGTATGCAATCAGAACCGCCGACAAGCTCCGGTCATTTCACTGGGAGAGTCTGGACCACCCACCATACAGTCCGGACCTCGCCCCTAGTGATTTCCACGTTTTCGGTCCGCTGAAGAAGTTCCTGGCAGGACAGCGATTCACGTGCAACGATGAAGCCAAGACAGCAGTCCGACGGTGGTTCCACAGTCAGCCGGACGAATTCTACCACAGGGGCATCTTAAATTTAGTGCTGCGATGGGACAAATGTCTGAACCGGTGTGGGGACTATGTGGAAAAATAGTGTAAGGTACGTAGATATTTGTAATTACCTGTATGTACCTTATTTTGGCTAATAAAAAATAGGGGCAAAGACTTTCTGATTCGCCCTCGTATATATATATATATATATATATGCCCTTTGTGTGAACTTCATCCAATAACATGGAAGCACAATCTTTAACTTAGAGCAAAACCTCCTTAAGACGACCACCGTCGGATCCATGAAAAACCGGTTGCTCAGCGAGAGGGTCTCTGAATGGAGATGGATAGCATTGGTTCTGTGGCGAGTAATGAAATCCGTTTCCATAAAAAAACAGACTTTAAGGGAGGTGGACGCTGAATAGAGAGAGTCGTTAAGAGAGGTTTTACTGTAATTAGGTTGCATTTAACAAATGCAATCTAATAATAGCAATAGCGTCCCAGTAAGCATAACCATAGAAATCTGACCCCCTGATTTTGGGTTCGATTCTGAAGCAAGCTTGATTATATGCCAACGTATCATGGGGTGATACCAATCTCCAGCATGATGCCCCCATGGAAAAGCGACCGACAATAATTTGCCTGAGACGGACAGTAAAAACTGCCAGACACAATATGATGTGGTTGAATAATATAATGGTGGGCCTAAGGAATAAAAATAATTTCATAAATTATTACTGTTTGTCGATTGCATTTCCTAAATTATTGCTGTTAGTAGATAACATTTCATAAATTATTGCTGTTAGTCAATTGCATTTCATAAATTGTATATATTAGATTGCAGTTAACAAATTATAGGTATCATTAAATCGTATTTCACAAATTTTTGTTATAATCATAGTGGATCGTATTTCATAAATTTTTTTATAATCATATTGGATCGTATTTCATAAATTTTTCTTATAATCATATTAGATCGTATTTCATAAATTATTTTGCTATTGGATATTATTTTATAAATTATTGATATTGTTAAACGTTTTTGAAAATTGGTATCAAACTTTTTTGCAAATTATTGATATTTGACCACGTTTTGGAAATTATATTTGAAAATTATATTATTAAACACATATATTGTATGAGACGGACGTTCACATAACGACGCCCACGTTGTCAATGGTCGTTAGTAATAGGCTAAAGCATTACGATTCAACATAATTTCCATAAATTAATAGGCTAATCCTGAGATAATTCTATTATTGTGAAAAGCGCTAATTAACTGTGAACATTAATCAAAGAACTCGTTAACTTTAAATTTTCAAGAAACTGTCATGAGAATTCGATTTTGTTGTCATTTACAATAGTACTTAATTATGCATTTTTGAGTAAGAAAGGATGAACGATGATACATTTTTAAGACCTTTTATTCGATGTCTTTGAAGATGGTATTAGTAAACAGCGTGAAGAGAATAACATGGATTTCAGAATTCAGTTTGTGATAGTGTGTCACATCGTATCTCTCATTACTGACACGTCTTTACTGCACATCAAGATGGCATTTTTACAACTAAATGCATCTTTTCTATTATTATCTATAAATCGGGAAGCTATGGCAGATTTTGAAGCATACAGTTATAAAATTTCAAAACGTAGAGTTGTAAAGTTTCAAAACATAGAGCTGTAAAGTTTCAAAACGTAGAGCTGTAAAGTTTCAAAACGTAGAGTTGTAAAGTTGAATTGTAAAGTTTCTGTAAAGTTACACATAAGGTATCAGGACAAGTGTGAAATTCTGAAAGAATGTTAGCACGCAAGGAGGTATCTATATCGTTGTAGAGGCTTGTGCTGACATGGAAAATTTTAACGTTCGACGTGTCTCTGTCACGTCATTCAAAGACACACTCACTGTAGGAGCAAATTCGTTCAGGGATCCGAACAGTAAACGAGTTGGAACACCTGTCGTTCAGTACCTGCCTTCGCAAGAAAAAATAATCTTCGTTCTTTTTCTGTGACTCTTTCTACTTTTCTTCATTAATCAATGTACTCATTTAATCATTTCATTAACCCTTTTGTTGCTGCTAACTTGCTGGCGCGCTTTCGGTCAAAAATATCGGGCGTTTTCTGTTAGGACGGGAAAAGTCGCTATTTTGTGAATGATTCTTTTAAGACCAGTACATCATTAGATTTGTTCTGTTGAACTAGTTTCTCTATAATATGTGTGCACATGTTTTATTGCGTTTTATGTTAAATTTATGCATATTGAATTATATAATAAAATAAAAAATATAGTAATGAATTTCGCTTCTCCGCGTACTCCCAAATTAAATTATTAAATATGTTCTTTATATGTGAAATATACACGTATTTCTTATTACATAAAACCTATTTTGAAATTACATTAAAATTTCAAAGTGAATATTGCATTCATAAGTGATCAAGAATTGGTTTAAAACCAATGACAATAAAATTTTAATAAAAGTTTAAAAATGGCGCAATGATGTATTATGCCGAGTAAATAGAATTATTTCTGAGATATAAGTCAAAGATATCTCATTCCACACTACACGGGCTTCTCAATTGATATATGTCTCGCAATTAAAAGATTGAAGCTTAATATTTGCTCACAGTAAAATTTGGTGTCGATTATTTTCATGTATTTTATATTTTAAAATTCGGTTATAATATCAATATTTATATATGTTAATTAAGCATACATAGTTGGAATATTATCCATATATTCAGTTAATTGAAAAAAATATTGAAAATTATTATTACTTTTTTTTGTAGAATATTATTTCAAACGTGTTAAAAATGAAACCAAAATTAATGACCCAGAAAGGCCGTTCACAAAAATTGAGATTTCCTAAGTACCGTTCATTTTTGTGACTCATTTTTTCTCCCTCTTGTTTATGAATGGGTTAAGTCTGAGTTGTGTGACGAGTCGTCTAGTCTGCGAGCCATTCGTTTCGCGGTAACCTTCCTGCACGAAAGAGTTAAGTTAAATAAGTAATCTTCCTGCAGCGCAAGAGTTAAGTTAAATAAGTGACCTTCCCGCAGCGAAAGAGTTAAGTTAAATAAGTAACCTTCCTGCAGCGAAAGAGTTAAGTGAAATAAGTAACCTTCCCGCAGCGAAAGAGTTAAGTTAAATAAGCCGTTTAGCTTCGGTAGTAATTTTTGGAAACATGAACCCTACTTTTCTTGCATCGTGTTGTTTTCAGAATGCAAGTTTCTATAACACGGACTTCTTGCGGAGAGGAATCATCTCAGTTGTAGTAAACTCACTGCACGTGGATGTTCATAAATGAACTCAACGCGTATTCATATATAAGTTAGCGTACATATAAATACGTTCATTTATATACCCGGCATCTAAATCCAATTCGTTCATATATGAACTCCATATATATACATTTATGAATCTAATAATTTCGTATATGGATGCAATGCAATCGTATGAAAGATCGGTACGCTCGTACCGACGCAGTGACTCGCACCGATTCAATGACTCGCATCAATTCAATGACTCGTACCGACTCAATGACTCGCACCGATTCAATGACTCGTACCAACTCAGCGACTCGTACCGACTCAGTGACTCGTAGCGATTCAGCGATTCGCACCAATCCAATGACTCGTACTTCAGCAACTCCTATCACTTCGGTGACTCGCACCGATCAGTACCGATTCATTCGTCGTGGATTCAATGATTGTGTCTAAGAAATCAATGAACTTGATGTGGATTCAAAAAGAACGAGCGATTTCGCCCGCAGTTTCAATTTATGCGTCCATGAACACATTAAATTCGTAGAATCTTTGTCGCAAAAGAAAGGCAGAACGATGATCGCAAATTTTGGTGGCAGAAAACCAAAACTGTTTTAACGTTTTCCTTTTACCGCTTCCCTTCTGTCGACCTATCGCCATAACACTGACGACAGAATTGCAATAATACTTTTACTAAAATGGCAACTATTCACCAAGCATGTAGATAAATAAAATTTTCGTTTTCAAAAACAGTCAGTCTTATCGTTTTCCGTGGCATGTGAAACACAAATTCCTGATGAAAATGACAGTGGGTAGAATTTTCCGTTGCTAAAATGAACGGTAACTATAGCGTAAATGCCCATCACTTTGCTCAGACAAGTAGAAGAGGAGGAGATAGTGTTGGGAACGAATTGACAAGTTTGATCTAGTTTGGTGGTTTACAGAGGTTCTAACGGTAATCTTGCTTTCTACATAACAAAGGAAGAAGATTTCAAATAGAAGCTGCGCACGACGCGACATTTACCACTTATTTGTGATTTATGGCGAAAGTACACACAGGGTTCCAAATCCTCTTCGCCGAGGAAACCGAACGCGGAAATTGGGGATGGAGGGAAACCTTGCGTTTGCTGTAACCGATGTTACAAAATGAGGGAGGCAGATTCCTTGGTTCTGAATGCTAAAGGGGCATGATCTTAAACTAATTATCTAAAACTGTCTAACGATTTTAAATCGTTTGATGCTGGAATAGTCTGTGGATCTTCAATGGTTTGATGAATAGCTGGAATAGTCTATGGATCTTTAATGGTTTGATGAATAGCTGGAATAGTCTATGGAACTTCAGTGTTTTGATGAATAGCTGGAATAGTCTATGGAACTTCAATGGTTTGATGAATAGCTGGAATAGTCTATTTATCTTTAATGGTTTGATAAATAACTGGAGTAGTCTATGGAACTTCAATAGTTTGATGAATAGCTGGAATAGTCTATGGAACTTCAATGGTTTGATGAACAGCTGGAATAGTCTATGGATCTTTAATGGTTTGATGAATAACTGGAGTAGTCTATGGAACTTCAATGGTTTGATGAACGTGTAAGGTTACCCGAAGATCTTAAACCCCATATCTGGAATCGTATGTTAAAAGTTTAAAATTATCTGATGATATTGAATTATTCGATTGATGGTTTGAATTTTCTGATGATTTTAAGCTGGTTGTTGGTTTCGGTAATCATCAAGTTATCCGGTGATGATTGACTGTTTGATAATCTCACCTGCCGAGCTGAGATCGGATAAGGAAGTCAAATAAACAAATGTTCAATTAAATTGATGATACATTAACGTTGGAACATTATATTTATGAAATGAATTACGTAATATAAGAGTTTCATAGTTCCGTAAAAACACGAAGGCAAATGTTACGGAAAACGTGCCGAATATAATCGATTCAAACTGAATAAAACATGAAGGAAAATGACACGAAAACGCGAAGGAAGACGTTAAGAAAACGTGACGGAAAATGTTACGGAAACACAAAGGAAGACGTTAAGGAAACATGACGGAAAATGTTATGAAAAATAAACATGACGAATTTTGTATAATTAATTAAATTAAATATAATTAATTAAATTCAGTAAAATCATTTTCAAAATCGAAATAAAAGACACGATAATAAACTAGTTTCTTTCGATAAATCTCAATTTGTTTGTGATCGTGAAAGAGCTGGGGTAAAGTTGGTGCTTTAAAATGCAAAACAGATTAATACATTTAATAGCTATTATAAAAATAGTTAAATATACGTTAATTATCATATTATAAAGGTAATAAATATTTATGTTTTTCCTAAAAACAATGAATTTTCATCCTGACAATGTGAAGATTGAGTTTATTTGTAAAATTTTTAGCATTTTGCGTCAGGGTTTCTCCTCAATATGACCAGAATATCGTAAAAGAATATATCGGCTGTCATGAAATGTGCAATTTTTTCGGCAGTGATGCATCCTATCTTCCTCGGAACAAAGTTCTAGACAGAAATACGTTCTGATAAAGACAGGATGTATATCCACCGAAATTAATACAAATGACATGTCAGCTTAAATAACTACGTTTGTGCATTACGCAGGTGCATCTCATTCATTCATTAATTCATGTCCAAAAATATGTCAGGAATACTTTATTGCATAATAATAATCGAATTAATTGGAAAACTGAAAAAAAAAAAAGAATTTGACCACATCTTCCAGTCAAATAATAATAAATGCACACTACTGAACAAAATAGCACTGCGTGCAAAGTTGATAGCATGTAGAGGATTATAAAAGATAGGTATAGTTTTGGTGCTGCCACTGTAAAGTTTTCAAAGGCTTTACATCTTACCCCATATACGCGAGATTATTTTGGAATGAAATACTGAAAAAAAGACTACACTTCCATTTTCCGAAAATATTTGAGGTATAAGTAAAAATTGAATCAACATATAAAAACACTTGTGAATTCTGAATAATTCTTTTCGAATTGAAAATGCAAGCTCCCTCTCTCTCGTGTCTGTCTGACCAACGAAAAAGCGAAAATATTTTTATTCCACGACTTAAAACACATGGAGTCCCAGAAAAATATTTCCTATTCCAACATCAGTTTCTTTTCATTCGGAAAGATACATCATACTGAGAAAGCTTCCTTTTGAAGGAAAAATATATTCTACCTTTCAGTAAATTTCATTTCAAAAACAGACTGTATCACGCTATTGCAATAAAAATCATTGTACCTTTTCAACCAAAGAATATTTCTTAAGTATCAGTACTGCCTAGTTGATTTTAGTTTTTAGAATGAAACTCCCCTGTTGTACTTTTTTAATCTTGATATGGAAATGACCCCTTTCCGCTGCCGTGTACGTTGAATTTGCAATAGAATATTAACTTTATCCTCAGAGTATTTACATAAAACTATAAATTTTACTTTTAAGTTATTTACATCAAATTCTAAATTATTAAACATTATCCTATAAATTTTCAAACTATGAACTATTAAACTATAATCTATTAAACATTAAACTATAAAACCTCAAACTATAAAACTTTAAACGATAAAATATTGAACTTTAAAATATTATTTATTAAACTATAATTCGTTAAACTGTTAAACTGTAAATGATTAAAGTATTAAACTATTTATTACATTTCAAACTTCCCTTTCGACGAAAATGTTTGAAATCGCGAAAAAAACACTTTTAAGCGAATTAAATACTTTTTAAAATTTGAAAGACAGAGGGAAGGAGTTCGGTGCAACGTGAATACTTGAGGCAAAAAGTTCATCTATATATTGAAGACTATATCAACGCTAAACTCTCCGGATTCATTTATTTTATTCTTTCCATCGCCGTCCTGAGAGAAATTAAGATTTAAGTTAATTAATTTTCCAATTTATTGAGTCTACGTATTAATAATTTATTGATGTAGAGTTTTATAATATTGTTTATTTGTTAATTTTGATTCTGTTTTTCTCCCCTTGTTCGTTGTTCTTTCAATTATATATTCGATTTTGAATTGCTAATATTTAGATTTAGAAATGTTCGTGATCGCAGTTTGTTGCTATGTTTGCATCTGCGATAGAATTACAATTTAGATGATGTTCATATTTACGATTTGATATTCATTTCGAGTTACTTTTCAATATGAGTGGACAGTTCAAGTTTAGCACGAGTTAATAGCTAAAATTTAACGTGAGTTGGTAGTTACAATTTAACGTGAGTTTAACAATTAAATGTGCATTGGCAGATAGTATGCAATATCAACGGTAGTAATAATTTATGATACATTTACGTGAAATACTTCTCAAAAACTAATAAACAATAGGAAACACAATACTGTTTCAGTTAAAATTTATTAAACTGCCATTTCATTGGCATTTTCATAAATTAATTCTGAATTATTTAATCATTTATTTTTATAAATTACTTCTAAATTAATTCCGAAAAAAATAGCTCATCTATTAAAAGAGCTGTGGAAACAGCTCTCTTCATAGCATGCGCTATTTTCTTCAGAACGAAACACACATAACTAAACTAAGGATACTATTCCGGACTTTGATAGAGGCTGGTCCCACGAGATAGCGCATCAATACTGCACAAAACGTTACACGAGACAGATATGTGGCGCATTTTGGCGTAGGGCAAAGGAAAATCAAAATTATATCCGAAAACAAAATTTCCTAAAATCATCCCCAGCCGAACATTACTAGCTGATGAATCACCGTTTTTCTTTTCCAATGCCAATCTTCCCGAAAGAGTTCACTTCCCTTTGGACCTAAAGAAAAATTGGAAACACTCCATATTTCATAAATGGATAAAAACGCTATCAGTGGTCTGGGTGAAAGTGTATTTCTCCCGAAATGTTGCCAAAAACTGCTCCCCAGTTTTCATACATTTTTACAAATGTCGTCTTGTTAACAAATCGTGAACCCTCTACATTACTCACGCAGTAAAAAGATGGCTACTTGCTGAGGAATTTTACGTACTCTTCATTGTCTTCAGAGACGATTTTATTCTCTTCTATTTTGAAAACGTCATAACAAGAGACGTCTCCATAGACACATTTGCTGTAATTTTTCCCCAAATAGCGGATTCGTGACCTCCATGAGGCAACGTTGGCTTGAAGTTTTATCCATGTTATTAGTTATGTGTGTTTCTCTCTGGAAAAAATAGCGCGTGCTATTGAAACAGCTGTTAACATAATAAATGATAATTGCAACGATCTTGTGTTTATTATTGTTTCTTAATTTAGAATAAGTTAAAGGTCACAATTTAACGAGTTGAAAACTACGCACTTTAACCTAAAGATAACCTTAAATACTCCAAACGTGAATACCATTTAAATTTGCTCCAATTTAAATCTGTACTTAGGAGAATTTTCTCCAAACTTTGTTTCAGTTTACAACTTTTCCCATTATTCAAATTATCACCTCGTTTCAACGGTGCCTGTATCTTTAAATTAGATTATGTATCCCACCCGGAGTTAAATGTCGCAGTCTGTGTAAATTGTTTGCTCTTTCGGCTCGCATTATCCACAAAAAGAACCTTTGCGGAAGGTGCTCTGTAAGCAACACGCTAATGTCCCAAGTCTTTCATTCCGTTGCAAATGGCGGAAAAACTGAAAATACTATTTTGAAACAGGTAGCAAATAATAAAATTGTGTATTAGGAAAAAAAAATACAGTGTTACTTCTGTAAGGGTCACTTTCACGTAAGGGACTCTCCATTTAATGGATGATTCGTCTGGTCCCAGGTACAGTGGTACCTTCCGATGAAGGACATCAACGTGACCGGATATTTTGTCCCTTAAACAGAGGTGCCCTTTCTTCGGAGGTAACATTGCACACCCATTTTGAATATATAATATCCCCATCGTTGGTGTCATATCTCAATATAACAGGGACGCTCGTACTTTAAAGTTGAAGGGGACTTTCAATTTACCTATGGGGGTGCACGTGAATGCTATAAATCAATTGTGTATTTTTGCAAGGAGAATTTTAAATATGGCAAAGTCTGGACCATCGTTAAGGAAACCTAAATCTTGAAGGAATTATCAATCCATCAATCAAAAATCAATAAGTTTATTTACATATATGAATGAGCGACAGAAAAGAGAAAGGGTCGTGGTGGTCAGGTGGTTATTAACCACGGATGTGGTCCAGGGGTTCAGTTAAAGTGTCGGTCCCATACCACCGTCTTACGGCGCAAAATATATAAAAAAAATAGGTGGATATAGTGCAGGTAGAAGCGTTGTGCCATGTGGTGAAAGTAGGCAAAACTTTACTCCATTATTTGGGCCCCATTCTTTTTACTAGAAAGAGGGGCCGGAAATTATTTCTTGACGAAGGAC
>QLNU02003225.1:7631691-7663386 GCA_006491805.2 Dysdera silvatica | reverse complement strand
GGATAACACTCGATAAATGCCTCGCTTTGAACGGTTCAATGCAACAGAAATTTGAGTAACAGATTTACCTTTAGTTTTCAGCCTCCAAATCTTCAAAATCTCGTCATTCGTAAATTGCTTTGACTTCGGCATCGTTCTAAGCATTCTAAATTATTTCAGGCCTTATATAACAACTCTGGGAAACGCCCCTTCGATCACTTGGGAACTTCGCGCCGTTAATTTGCATAAATCTGACATATGTGCCTAAACATTTGTGGCATGCAGATTCCAATATTACGGTGTTGGGATATTTTGTTTCAGTACTTTTGGTAATCTTTTAAGTTGCACAATTTATTATTGGTTCTAGGATTATTTAGATACAATATCGGCGAAGTTCAATGCAAATTCTCGCTTTTATTTATAATTTGCCTCTGTGTCTAAACTTTTGTGCAGGCCTGTATATATATATATATACTTATAAAATTACAAATTACAACCCTGTTAACCCTCTTATAAATTTTCTGCTTATGCCGCTGATTTCAACGTAAGCATATTCAGAAAGTTCATAAAAAGAGTAGGGTTACAGGCTTATAAGAGGTTACAGAGGTATAACTCCATATGCATATATATTCAAAATTTCATCGTAATGGGGGCTTATAACCCCCATGAAGCCCCCCCTGCGTATGTTAGGGATTATAGGAGCTTCTAACGAAATATAGTATCGCTACTGAAAACTGCATAAATAGATCATTTTTTGATCATGCCAACCTCAACTGGTCAGTTATAAATGTTAAAATAATACTAAATTTAGCTAAGCACTCCTTTTAGTTTTGTTTCTTTGCAAATCCGGAATCGACGGCAGTTCATTGCCCAGAAACGCAATCTATTTTTAGATGAGTTTCATCCCACGCATCCTGATCACGTGATGGAACGGCAACGAGGTTACATCGCGAGGAGAAAAGAAAAAGAAAAATCCCTCTTTTTCCTATTTTATCCTTCTTTTTTCTCATTATCCTCATTTATCGTGAAACTGACCAAATAAACATTATTTAAAGGAAAAATATGTTTCTTGACAATTCTTGAAAGCGGTTCTGCAATTCGTTAAGACATGATGCCAAAACAGTGGGGAAATTTTACTCTGGTATTTATAATTTGTGGAGGACTCCAGCCTGTCTTTTAATATTTTCGTAACACTGAATATATTTTTGTCTTATACCTAAAGGGCTACAGTTTATCGAGAAATGGACACCTCGACGAGTATATTATACTACAGGAGTTAAAATTTCGGCTATTGAGTCCAGTGCTCTACATTGCATCGAGAATGAAACCCGAATTTTCTGTATACCTGAAGAACGCTTTTATATCCAGGCTAGCGCATGGAGTCACCAGTTTCCTACAGGTCACCCTCTGGGTTTCTGATTGCGCCCTGTGACGTATACTTCTATATATACTGACAGAAACAGATATCTAGATTTGAAAAATCAATAATGCAGAATTGTAAATTTGTGAATAATTCCCCATTCTTTACAAAAATATCCCTTTTTAACCTTTTCCTCTGTGACATCTTTCTGCCATAACTATTGAAAGAAAATTAACACAGTCTATTTCAAAGTCCATGTCATTGCACGAGATGTTAATGTCATTACAAGGATGTCAATTACACACGGAATGACACGAACTAGGAAAACCTTAAAAATTGAAAATGACTTAGAATCCCTATGAAATTTAATTCTATCTTAAGGAATTGAAAAAAATTACTCGAAATTATTGAACTATTTCATCCAATGCACAAATTAAATGACGGCACTATTATTAGGTAGGCGTTCAAAGACCTTCGTTGTATAGAACGAACAGAAACGTGTTTGAATTTAGCATTCGTTACAAACTAAATAAAATTCGATAGTTCTTAGACAAAACATATTATCGAATCATAGTAACAATATAAATATACGCTATTCTCATTAATAAATACGAAATAACATTTATAATTATAGCTATGGTTTTGTTTATAAAACATTCATTTTAGTAAGATAACGATATAAATTAATTTTTATTTGAATTTGTCATTAAACAAATACGTTATTAAAAATGAAATTGATGACAAATGATAAAGAATACTGACTATAGCGTTCTTATTAACTATTAAAACATAAAATAATTTTTTGGGGGGGAGACAAGAAAGTGACTATGCTATGAAACATCCGAATAAATGTCACCCGTGGACACTATAAGTATGATCTATAAGGATTAGTTGAGTTAAAATAACTATATATATATTTATATTTTGGCATTTTCATAACTGTGTCCATGAGGAAGATGATGCTGCGAATTATAGCGGCGTGCGTGGCTGGGATGCGGTATGACGTTGTACTGAAGGCTGCGGTAACTATACTACGGGAACCTTTGCGGTATATGATAGTTAGATGAACTCTAATCAGTGGAATTTCGATAAGCGATATCGGAGGAAGTTGGTGGTGGGGGGAGAAAACCGCTTGCAAATTCTAGTCACGGAGACGCATAGAAGTAAACGCGCGCGCGCTTCACACACACACACACGCGCGCGCGCACACACACACACACAGTGGATAATTCTAGAAGTGGGGGCTCAGAAAAATCATTACCACCTTCAAGGCTGTCCAAGATTTAAGTAAATGTAAAAGACACTAAAATACCACAAATATAATTAATAATGAGCTAAAAAAAAGTACCTTATTTTAAAATGTGATTAACATTTTTGAAATTAAGTGCATAGCAGAATTGTGCAAATCAAATCTTTAATCGACGACTGAGGGGCCCAAGCACCCCTGCCCCTATATAGGCTCCCATGTACACACAATGCACTTTAATAATACTATTTTTTTTTGTTTCCAGATCTACGTACGTTATTACAGTATCCTGTGGGAGGTCTATAGAAAATACCCTAAAATGGCATAATGAACTATAGATCTGTTAAAAATGAGGAGAAAAAGATATTTAGAAAACAATAAGTGCGTAAGCCCACCACTTAAGGATTATATATATATCTAACCCAATTAAGCAAAAACTTTGTCACAATATTATATAGTATCATATTATACAGTAACACCATATTTTGTTCACCATTTCTTATCACTTCTGCTTACAGAAAATTTTGACTTGTTATGGATCGACTTAACGAAGTTCCAGTGTATGTATTTACCTCGTTTCCTCTCCCCTCTTTATATTTCTTCCTTCGTTCGTTCGATGAGTCTGTAAAAGTCTGTTATACACTGTAAAACACCTGTCTTTTACATTTCTTCGTGCTTGAAACCCTTATTATCCATGAATATTTACTCACTCCCTTGTTATCCACGAATATTTATTTATTCCCTTGTTATCTCTGAATATTTACTTGTTAACTATAAATATTTACTTACTCTCTTGTTATCTACGAATATTTACTTACTCTCTTGTTATCTACGAATATTTACTTACTCCCTTCTTATCTACGAATATTTACTTACTCCCTTGTTATATCTAAATATTTACTCACTCCCTTGTTATGTCTGAATATTTACTTGTTATCTATGAATATTTTACTTATATTCCTTGTTATCTACGAATATTTACCACTGCCTTGTTATCTATGAATATTTACTCACCGTCTTTGTTATCTATGAATACACCACTGCCTTGTTATCTATGAATATTTACTTACTCCCTTGTTATCGGTGAATATTTACTTACTCCTCAAGCTTATCGGTGAATATTTACTTACCCCGTTATCTACGAATATTTACATACCCTTGTTATTCATGGATATTTACCTACTCCCTTATTATCTATGGATATTTACTTATTCCTTGTTATCTGTAAATATTTACTTATTCCATTGTTATTCAGAATATTTACTTACTCCTGTTATCTATGAATATTTACTTTACTTCCATTGTTATTTAATAATACTTGTTTACTCCTTGTTATCTATGAATATTTTTGTTTACCCCTTGTTATCTATGAATAATTATCAACTCCTTTGTTATCTATGTATATTTACTTACTCTTTGTTATCTATGTATATTTACTTACTTTGTTATCTATGTATATTTACTTACTTTGTTATCTATGAATATTTACTTACTCCCTCGTTATCTATGAATATTTACATACCCCTTGTTATCTATGGATATTTACTTACTCCCTTATCATCTATGGATATTTACTTATTCCTTTGTTATCTGTAAATATTTACTTATTCCATTGTTATCTGTGAATATTTACTTACTCCCTTGTTATCTATGAATAATTATCAACTCCCATGCTATCTATGTATATTTACTTACTCTTGTTATCTATGAATATCTACTTACCTATGAGTACTTACGCAAAAAAAATTAGCACTTATTTTAGATATCGCATTTCAGTCGAAAAGATTAAATTTATCTAAAATTCCGTAAGTGAGTAATCTTGTTCAAATTTACATTTTCAGCTTAAAATTCATAATAAATTTCCTAAGTACTCATTCCTTACTTTCAACCAAGATAGAATTTTTTTAAAATTACTTTCACGTGATTGAATTTTTGTGTTTTTGCTCCAGCTAATAAAAATTTTATGATTTTGCTCCATATACTGTCATTTTAAGGCAGAATTCAATGGGTTATCAATCCTTAAAAGGCTTCATCATCACATTTCTTTGCATGTGTAATTTATGCATGCAAAACGGAAGTCAAGGAAATTGAGGAAATTCACACAAACAATTTATATAAAAATTTTCTCATTTCTTACAGGTGAATAAGTACCCTCTCCCTGTATTTTATAGTAAACTGTTCTAGAGAAATTGTAGGGATCAATTTTCGTTATCTGGAGATTTTTATAGGGAAAATATCTTCCTCGAAGTAAGTTGATTTGGTCAATTTCCTAAATAGTAAATAACGCCAATAGGGAAAAGAATAGAATGGAAAGGGATTTTTCTTTTCACTGATAAAATTATTTTGAGGCCGATACTTCATCACGTGCTCTTCCGGATTTGCTCCTCGTAATGAAGTTCATTCTAAAAATAGATTCTATTTACGAGTGTTGAAACGATATCGATGTGTTTCCGGGTCTAGCGACGAAAATGGGGATAAAAGGAGACTTAATCAGATTTAATGATCCCTTTATGATAGTAATTGACTGAATGTCTCTTTCAAACTGGCTTAATTGCGACGTCATATTGACGACCTCTCTTAGTGTATAAACGTCATTATTTGCAAATGGTTGCCCCCAGAATGATGCCAAATGTAGCCAAAGTTAGGGCATTTCTTTCGGAAAACAATGTTCCGAAGACAAAAGGAATATCTCCCATGGTAAAAGAGGGATCTAATTCGCTACAGTCTGGATAAAACAAGATTTAAAACAAAGTAAAAAATCCATTAAACAACTTCAGGACGATGTCGATTAAAACCCTTTCTCATTCAAGTGACTTAAACACTTATTTTATTAATGGCTTTATCCATGAATTTTATCGCAAGTTTTAAATCTGCAGAACCTGGTCAATTAAGGAATTGGATTGAAGGAAAATTCACCTTCCCACATTTTTCTCTCGATTTACAATTCTCCTTCCTTTTATATTTTGTTATTGCTTTTATTCTTTCATTTCTTTTTTTTATCATATATCTAGAGATTAAAAGTGGTTAGGTATTACAATCTGTTAAGGCTTTATCACGTTCTGCAGAAGGTTAATAATCACAAAAATAAAGATATCGATGTCGCAACGCCATATGTTTCGTTCTCTAAAGATTAAAAAACATACAACTAGCGTAAAAATAGCGCTGAATGCTATACGTTTAGTCATGATTGTGCGGGTTGGATTTTTTTTAGGGGAGGGGTGATATCGCAACAACCTGCACGTGTTCGCAGGGGGTACTGTGTCAGCGGAAAGGGGTCGGGATCAAGTCCTAGAACTCTTCTAGAGACTATGTTGAAACAGCGCCTTCAGTTTTTTTTTTACTTTTACCATGTTTGGCGCAGTATAGCCCAGATGCTCTTGCGCCATAAAAAAAGTCAATCAATCAGATTTTCTTTGATGGATGATGACGCACAGAGTATAACTGGCGAACGAATTTCTCTAGAGTAAGGGTGTTGCTTATATTCATGGGCTAGTGTGCTCCCCACTTAATCCCATTAAAAGTCTTTGGGATATCTTGGGAAGAGTTGTCTTCTCTCGTCTGCTGCCTCCATCTGCTTTTCAAGAGCTGAAAACTTCCCACTGAATCACTTCATAACCCGATTGCATTGGTGAAACGTTGAAAAGAAGTGTAAAAATCAAGAGGTCACATCCACTGGCGTACGGGGGTGTTGATGTATGAGTTGTAACTCTAACCCCATTGAGCCTATAACCCCCCCTTATGAACTTTCTGCCTACGTCTATGGTCACATCCCCCACCAAGACTATGTTAAATTTATTTGTGTAGCACACAAAACTTTCCCCGAATTTACCAAGTGTGAAAAACACGCGCTTGAAAGACAAAAAATATAACTAGATATATCTTTTACTAATGGATGAGTATCTCTATTGATGGTCTTCTTGCGAAATTTGAATATCAATAAAAACAGAACTTTTTGTAATATATCGCAATTTGTTGCTGCGTGTTTAAATTTTAAAAAGAAGTACATATGTAAGTTAACCTGATTATCAAATTTTTTCAAAAAAAATAGAGATACGTTCATCAACCTGGAAATCGTAAACAGCAGAATGACTTCAACAAGGATGTGAACATTAGTAATTAACAAAACTAGTGAAGGAGAACAAGTAACGAGGAAGCAATTAAGCAAAATGTGATAAGCTTTCCTTACGTTTTAGAGATTACGAGGCTGAAGAAGAGACGAACGAAAGTTGAAGAGACAAAGCAAGAAAATTTGAATATAGGCTCCAATGGAATTCTTTGTCAATGGGAATCACACACACACACACACACACACACACACACACACACACACACACACACACACTCTCTCTGAAAATTCCAGCAAACTTGTTTCTAAAGGGCAAGTACTACAAGAAAACTTCTCTTTATCCCAAATCTTGGAAAACTTGCATCCTTAAGATTTACCGGAAACTAGACTGGAAATACCACACACAATTCCTGTTTCGAATTCAGATGCCTGGTCAATTTCATTCTCGGTCATATGCAAAGGAAATTAGTTCCAGCTTAAACCGCGAATAGTCCATCCTAATCCCAACGATTAATTCTCTGTTAATTGGTTAGTGAGGAATGGCAACACACCTGGCTTACCTTGAAGTAACCTATTAAGGTACCAACATCCTTCAAAGGATTTCCCAACAAAACAGCTTTTGTCTTATTGAAACGCACAATCACATACGCAAGTCTAAACACATGCTTAAAAAAAGTTGTGCTTTATTACTTCAATGTCTTATTTCCTTTGAATGTAGTGAGTCAAAAACTAGCAGTGGCGTAGGTAGCTCGGGGGTTCAAGCTCGTTTTTTTAAAGCCACTTGAGGCCCCACCCCAGGGTTTTTGAATTGCTAAACCACTGAAACTAGATTATCATTTTTTGGATTTTTGAGTAATTTTCTACATACACACGCACCCACACTAAGAGAACGTCCCTTTTCCATCAATGAATATTTTTAATAGCAACATAAAGGTGACAAGCTATTTTGTGTGGCTAAGGTATTTCCACAACCTATTGAACACATTGTTATAAAAATATCTTGTATTTTCCATCTACTGAAGTTTTTTAAAGATACCTTTTATTTCCTATCTACTGAATACTTTTTTTTTAAAAATATCTTGTATTTTCCACCTACTGAAGAGCGTAGGTAATAATCTGCCCATTTATTCATAATGCTTTCACCTATGTTGTGACCTATTATGCTCATTATGTTTCATGTGCAATTTTTGTTGCTTGTTTTATCATTTGCTTGCTTGGTTGTGGTTCTGGGGTCATGACTTGCTGCTTAGTTCAATTATCTTTACTCATCGACTTAAACAAGCGCCTTAAAACTAAAGAAAGTTCTAGATGTATCCTTAATATTTAGTAAGAAGTCCAACTTTTGTGCATATGTAGCTTTTTATAGAATATTTACAACGAACTACCGATACAGTTAGAGTCGTCTGGCTTTTTAGGATCACTTTGATTTCCTGAACGAAGTTAGTTCGTTTGCATTTTTATGGGGCAAGAGCATCTGGACTATACTTCGCCAAACATGAAGATAGTAAAAGTAAGCTTTAAGTTATGGCATGGGTGTATTTAAGAAGTGCTCATTGGACCATAAACAAATTCTCATTAAGTATAAATATATTATAGAAGCCTCTTTCTTATTTTATATATTTAATTTATTGTTACACGGTAATTTACAGCTACATACAAGGATATAGTCCTACATAGATATACGGGGGCCATTATTATGGTATATTTTTACATAACCAAAGTCTTCCCTATCTCAAACTGACGATAGTTAGTTGTTTGTTTGTAATTTTATGACGTAAGGATAAAGTGATAATATTTAGTTTTGAAAATTGCTCATTTAATATTAATTTGTTACCTGTCTAACAAGAAAAGTACACGAAATGAGAATCGGAAATGTGCTTCATTTTAATTTTATAATAAAGTATAATAAGAAACTAAAAAAAATTAACCTAAATCCCCCATGGGCGGGAATTATAGCCCCATCAAATTTGGCGAGAAAAGGTTATTTTCAGCAAATTTTACTTGATAAGCTTTTTATTAACAGCAGGAATGGTGAGATATTTTTGAAGTGATGTCACCAAACTAGAATTAATAAACAATCCTTCATTCATGATAAAAATATTATTAAATTTGATTTCATAAGTATTTATGTAATACGTGTATTTGCATAACAATCAGAGCTTTAATGACATGTGCTCCTTTTGACTTTATTTTTAATTATTATAACTAAAAGGAGATAATCTTCGAAACGAATTTGCACCAAAGACCATGCACTCGCACATGCGCAGAAGGTGCAGCTTGTCCCATCTCTACACACTAGTAAGAAAGAGAAGCAGTATCAAACAAGCTCGTTAAACGTTATCGGCGTTTGTGTTTTTATCTAAGAGAAACGTTTTAATTAAGCGAACGTAACTTTACGAAACGAACGTAACTTACGAGCGAAACTTTAGCGGTATGGTAAATATATATGGGATTATAAGATATTGCTTTAATGAAGTAAAAAAAGGGGAATATTTAATGACACTTTATCTGAAACGGAAATTAATATAGCAAATTAAATTATTGCTTTTGCTGAAACCATTGCCGAATCTAACAATTTTGAAGTTATTAACGATTTTAGTCTTGATGCGTATTGTGAAAAACTTGTTAATAATAATGAAAATGGTAAATGGCTAGATTTCTCATACGACGAAACACCACCTGAAAAATTTGTATGTGGTTCGTCATCACATTCATTAGAATATATAAAAGAAATTGCAGCTTACTCTTGGACTTCTTTAGGACGTCGACGGTCTATACTCAATTCAAGATCGTTTTGGAAATGACAATTTAACACTATCACAAATTTATAGAATGAAAATATACCTTGCTAATATGGGGAACAGAATTCAATAGCTAAATACTATTAAAACACAAATACAAATGCATAACAAATTCTTAAAAGCCAGGTCAAGTGGAGTTCCTATGCATGAAGTTAATCTGCAAATTTGTCTCTTAATATTGCGAAAAAAAATATATATTTTGCAAATTTTATAACATCTTTTGGGTCTTTGGTATCTTTTAAAAAGAAATTTGGTATAGTTGGACTAAAAATTACCAAACTCGTTATGAAAGTAGAATTACAAAATGACGAACAAATAGAAAATGCAGCCATTGCATTTCCACTTCAAGCCTGTGAAAAAATGCAAGATTATTCGCACACTTGTATTTTTAATAGCGATCAAACAGGTTTTGCTAAAGAATTGACGCCATTACGCACCCTTTCGCCAAAAGGCGTTCAACACATTTACGATGCTGTTCATGATAGTAAGGCAGTTTCGCACTCATGTACCGTACAACTCCGTCATCGTAATGAATGGTACAACCTTACCAAAATTTTTACTCATACACCAAGAAAAAACAGGTACTTTTGTCCCTCGTGTGCGGCAGAAATTATTCAGCCAACCACCAAACGTAGTACTTACATGCACAAAAAGTGGGAAATCCTGCAGAGATATTCATGAATCATTTCTAAAAGAAATAATAAAACCCCAATTAATAGATCAATATGGCGTAATTTTATTAAATTGCTGGACAGGACAGAAAAACGAGGGGAAAAAATCAATTTTGGAGATAAATCATTGAATTATTATATATACCTGCAAGCATCACTGCATTAATTCAACCTTGCGATGTGTATTTTTTCAGGCAGTGGAAATATTTCACAAAAACTGTGACACTATATATTGCACTTCATCATTTTAATGACATTAATTTACACGAAAGAAATACCATAACAAAATTACATTCATTAATCATTAATACACAACCAATTATCAGCTCCAACGTTCAGTGACGTGATTAAATATGCTTGGTATAAGAGCATGTACCTCGTTCTGAAACCAAATACATTTCACAAGTTTGTTTCACTTTTTCCAAAAATTCATGTTACACATTAACAAACAGTTATTTCGACACTGGCGTAAGGTTTAAAAACACGACGTTTCGGGAGCCAACTGCTCCCTTTGTCAGAATGAAACGTATGGCTTCGCCTTGACAAAACTCTATCGTGTTACGCCAAATCAAACAACTGTTGATAGACCTCCCTGAATTGCTTTCCGTATTGTTGGGCACAGTAAATTTAATAAATAAAATTAAAGTGAGTAAAATAAAAGTAAAATAATTGTTTCGTTACAGAGAACACATTAAATTGTGAAAATCCCTCGTTTATTAGTTGCAGTCATTGTTCAAACCCAATTTGTTTTTGTTTGTTTGTTTTTGCATTTTCTTGTTCATTTTCATACACATTTTTAACTTTTAATAAAGCCAAGTAGGTATATTTTTAATAAAGCCAAGTAGGCATATTTTTAATAAAGCCAAGTATGTATATTATTTTTTTAAAGCGAAATAAAAGCTTTTTATATAACTAAAACGAGACATCTATCCACTAATAATAAAGTCTAAATATTTATACAAATACATGCATAAATTCTTACGAATCAAAATCGATAATATTTTTATTGCGAATGAATAATTCTTTATTAATTCTCTTTTGGCAACATCGCTTCAAAACCATCTTGCCATTCCTGCGGTTAATAAAAAGCGCATCAAGTCAAATTTGACAAAAATAACCTTTTCCCGCCAAATTTGATGGGGCTATAGCTCTCGCCCATGGAGGATTTAGGTTAATTTTTTTTTTAGTTTCTTATTGAAACGTTTATACTTTCTTATAAAACTAAAATGAAGCACATTTTTGATTCTCACTACGTGTACTCTCCTTGTAAATAAAAAATAACGTACCACATACTCATAGAATGCGCTCCCGAGGCCATCAATTCGCCTACAGACTTCCACTGTTTTGAACTCAAAGTTATTTTTACTGAAATCTTCCACCAAATGTATTTGTTTATGTATTTTTTCTTCAATGTACATTCTAAATTTGCGTTTTTATTTCAGTACTTTAGTTATAGCCTTTATTTAATTTATCCCTAATTATTTTTGCTGAATATTGAATGAACTTCCTTGTTGTTTGCATTTCAATGTAATGTTATATTCATTGTATTGCCATATTGTTGGGGATTCCGGTACTTGTCAAATCTTCGTTTTTTGTCGACTGTTTTTTCAGGCTTCCCTTGGGTCACATGTAATTCCTTTTGTGTTCTGAACATTTAATAAATAAACAGGGACCTCTTTGCTGTAAAGCTCGTGGTATAGCGAACTCAGAGGGCTTGTTACAAAAAATTATTAAATTAAGAAAGATGTTGTCGCAATTGACACAAATCGAAAAAACAGGAAGTATTTTAAAGGAAGAAAGTAATTTTGTTTCGGTAGCAAGAAAACGAATTCGTTGTGCTATAATAGAAAGCGACAACGAGAATTTTTGTTTTCATTTTCCTCAATATATAAACTTTAAGTGTTTAATAAATATGTTTAGTGAAGTCACTTCTATATTTTTGCATTTTCGAAACTTGCACTATCTTAATTCAGGTTTTACGTTTTGTTAGAATTTGTATTTTTACGCGGAGCGCATTCACTGTGTAAAAAGAGACATAGGTTCACAAATGCTTTGTAATCACATACACACCTACGTATATATATACAGGGTGTCCCAAAAACATTGACAGCAGCTCTAATTCTTTAAATATTGATCCTAAATACATGTATTAATTAGCAAAGTGCCGTAAAAAAGGTGCAGCATTTTATGAAATCAATTAAAATGGTAGAGAATTATTTTTCGAAGAAATACAAAATTTAAGTTTTTGTACGGTCCCTGTATACAAAAATGTCCAATGAGTAAAATGTGCCCCATACTCCAATAGGTCAATATACAAAATTTCAGAATTCTAGTGGAAAAAAAACCCGGCGATATGAAAACCCAAATTCACGTGACTTAGCAGCACGAATTTCCCCTCTTCTCGGCATGTACCTATTGCTCCCTTTAAAAATGAAGTGGTTCTCTTTCTTTCCTCCTCTTCTTCACTGAACATGCAACTCACGTTAACACGAGAAAAATACCTCCGGCCTCGCTTCATCATCTTCGTAACTAACAGCTCACTACTATGGGAAGCCCACACATCGGCTTCAACCGTTGTGCAACGTTGCTCCGTCCGCAAGTGTCTTTTTAACTGCAAATTGTATTCTCACCACAACGTTGTGTCATGCTCAGACCTTTCGCCTATTAGTACTCAACAACAATAATGAGTACTAGTATTCACAACTATGACGTAGCAAAGGTCTAACATGCAAAAACGCTTAAGTAACAAAAACGGAGACACTCGTGGCCCAGTTGGCTTCATTTCTCACTTCACAAAAACGGTAACACTACAATCCGTTATAACATAAGGAACATTTTCTCCGAAAATACTTATTCGATGCATACAAAATTTTTTTTGTATAGTTAGTAAACATATTTACATATTTTATATGTGGCATTTTACGACATATGCAATATTTGTAAAATTAAAAATATTTATGTAAAGTGAAAAAAGCAAATCCAGAAAACACGTTTTTTATTTTACGTTCGGGTCCATAATTAAAAAAACAAATAAAAAATGCTAGACACCACGTATGTAAAATACAAATATGTACTTAAGAAATTTTAAGTCAATTGAAGATCAAGATTTTGAAAACATGTTCCTTTTGCGACAGGAAATATCATTTTGAGAAAATCGCATTTTTGTAAAAAGTTTGTAGTGCATTTAAATTCACTTGTTACATTAGTAAATTTTTTTAAAAATAGTTCTAATTAATCTAGAGCCAAAAATTATATGTGATTTGAAAGGTAAGAATCCAATTCTTTTTAAAAATAAAGAAAAAAAATATTTTTTAAAGCATTTTCGTGGGCGACCCACTTGAGGAATTAGAGTTGCGATCAAGATTTTGGGACACCCTGTACATAATCCTGATCCCTCTTCACTTATTTCAAAACCTGTTAATCTCCCTTGGTATCGAGCTAACCTTCTCCATTGGAAGTCAGAAACATTCGACAAGAAATTTCGTGCCTTAACGTACATTCATCGTGATAGCAGCGTTTTGCAGCAGTGGTTCTGAACCTTTTCTTAAATGAAACATTTTTCTTACCACATGTCTAGCCACGGAACCCCTTTATTTACCGCATGCCTAGGGGCGGGAACCCTTTTCTTACCACATGCCTAGCCATGTGACTCTTTTTCTTACCGCATGCCAAGCCACGGAATCCTTTCTATCACATGCCTAGCCACGGAACCCTTTCTACCACATGCCTAGCCACGGGACCCCTTTCTTACCAAATACCTATCCACGGAACCCCTTTCCTTACCACATGCCTAACCACGGAACCCCCTTCTTTCCACATGCCTAGCTACGGAACCCCTTTTCGTACCATATACCTACCCAAGGGACCCTTTCTTACCACATGCCTAGCCACGGGACCCTTATCTACCACATACCTAGCCACGGGACCCTTATCTACCACATACCTAGCCACGGAACCCCTCGACAAATGTTTAAAGAAAACCTGAAGGACCATTATTTACAACTCCCTGGACAAAGACAAAATAAGCAATAAATACAAGATCATAAAAGATAAATAATACTGTTCTAATTTAGAGAATTTCTTTGGATTGTCGTCGATGATTTACAAATTGCTTGTGGAACCCCTGGAGGATCGTTGTGGAACCCTGGGATTCCACTACACGTACTTTGAAAAACATTATTTTAAAGTACGTTTACTCTGGCTTTAATTGATATCTTTAGTTTTATAACAAAAAAAAACTGTTTTATAATAGGTAAATTTTTCTTTTCGAAACGCAATAACTATCTAGTTTTGACTTATTATAACATACGAAAAGTTGAGTAGCGGTAAATACGGTAAAGATGACGAAATAAATAGACTAAATTGAAAAAATAGAGATAAGAATAAAACTTAGAAAAGAAAATTTTAAGAGAAGGATGAATTCTCCTCCTGATCAATTCTGTAATGTACCGTTTGGATCCAGTACCTCTAATGAAACTTACGGATAAAACCATTATCAAAACTACTTTTTAAGTCGGCTTAACGGGAAATAGTTTTTTATCAACTTCGTCTTCAGGACATTTAATGGGTTTCCTTGACTTTGTTTCGAAAATTTTCAGTCCATCCACACTGTAATGAATTTGATGTCTTAATGGACCATCGCGATTTTTTCACGTATTTTTCTTCCTGCTTTTTCGCTATTTTTTTTTAATCGAGTCATGAAGTCTGTCTTCCTTTTTTTTTTATTTCCTTCTTTTCTAATACTCAGCAATTTTTGGAAGTCCGTAATTTGCAGAAGTTAATACGCTTTAAATAAAATAATCAGCAATTATTGAATAATCAGCAATTAGGAGTTGTCCGATTGTAATGAAATTTCGTATGCAAAGACATTTTGACCGAACATGCAAATGATTAAAATTTGGTGTCCAATGAATGAATAGCGGGAACTCCAGCGCATCGGAACTGCGCATTCAGCAGGTGTATATAAGGAGCGATTCTCAATATGTGGTCAAAATTTCTGTTGCATTTTGACTGCGGATATCTTACGTCGACTGTAACAATGCCTCGCCGAAAGATTCGTGCTCATTACGAGCATATGTCAGAGTTTGAAAGAGGTCGTGCTATCGGATTGAAAGAGGCTGGTTGGACGAATCGAAGAATCGCTGGACATGTGGGTCGAAGCGATGCGGCGATTGGACGGTGCTGGCAAGAGTGGGTCAACAACGGCAGATGTCAGCGTCGGGACGGCAGCGGTCGACCTAGGGCCACAACAGAACGGGAAGACAGAGCGATTGTCAGAGCAGCTGTCACAGCACCGGATTCGTCGTTATCAACTATCCAACGTGTGGCCCGCACACATGTGTCCAACATGACCCTCTGCAGACGACTGAGAGAGCGGAATTTACGCTCGCGCTGACCGTTACGCCGCTTACCTCTCACGCCTTTACACCGTCAAGTCCGATTACAGTGGTGCCGGGCTCGATCAACTTGGAACTGCGCTGACTGGGGACGTATAGTCTTTAGTGACGAGTCCCGTTTCCAACTGTGTCCTGACGACAACCGCAGACGTGTCTGGAGACGTCCAGGGCAGCGTGGGGATCCTGCCCTTACTATCGCACGCCACACATACCCACAACAGGGCGTTATGGTCTGGGATGCCATCTCCTTTGATAGCCGGACCCCTTTGGTGGTCATTTCTATACAACATCCATTGTTTGGGCCAACATCCTCAAAACTATCCTGATTATCTGATCGTGAGTAGCGTGTTCTAATCACTAAGTATTTATATACCATTGGCATCAAAATAATGGTTGTATTTTTATGGCGCAAGGACAACAATGGTGATTCTGCGCCAAGCAAGGTGAGACCGTACATGTACATCAGAATAAATTCCATCGGGGAAAAGCAAAAATCCCTCCTTGTTATACTTCAATTCCTTACTTGCATTATTTACTTTAGGAATTGACCAAATCAACTTCCTTAGGGAAAAAAAAAAACTATTTTCGTAATAAATATCCCTAATAATCCCCCGGAATTGATCCCTTTGACTCTTCTATGAATCAGTTTATTGTAAAATGCGAGAAAGAGAGTTAATCTGGTTGCAGCCGATCACGATGGATAAGGGATTTTCCGAAGTTTCGTATAAATTATTGTATTTGTGTGGATTTCCCCTCTGCCCTTCAACAATCTCTATCGACGTTGTTCTATTCTCCTCACTAAGTTAGTTTTGTCTTTTCAAATTTGTTCTCGGTTTGAAACTGGCAACACAGAAACCCTTTTTTTTTAGTTACCAAAATGCAGTATTTCGTTTGAAATAATTGAAAAAACACCGCATTTCAATTGAGTATCTTATTTTAAGTATGTAATTCTATTAATATAGTTTTTATACTCTTTTCTGTCTAAATCGCATTACCAATTTAGTTGCTATAAAAACGTTTAATTCATTTGAGCAATTGTGAGGAAAGACATTTGTATAGATCGAAGGTGTTTATAAAGAAACCAATTAAAGATAAATTGGAGTTTATTTAGTTTTTATTTATTTATTTATTTATTTTTTACAGCGCAATAATCGAAATCTGCAAATTAATTGCGTTTTGCCGAAAATCCATTTATAACCAAAAACGAATCTATCAAAATTACAAATAAATAAATTGTGACTGTAAAATTGAAGTTCATTAAACGAACGTGTGTGAATGATTTTTTTACATCTATGCAGGGCCCGACTAAGGCAAGTTGGAGCCCAGAGAACAACAAAATTTTGGGGGCTTGCGGGCCCTTTTTAAATAAAAAATGCAGATTTCAATTTTGGCTTCATCCTCTCCCCTCCCCATTGCCATTTTTCAACTAAGGCTATTGACAAACATTAATTTACCTCTCTTCGATATTTAGTGAAATCAAAATCAATGTGCTGGTCACCACAAAATATGTAAAATAATACTATAAATCGGATAAATCGGATGCAGATAAGTGATGAAATTGGATTGTAAATTAGCAGTTATGTAATGTTATCCATCTGGAGAAAAAAAAACGGTAACAAAAGCAATTACTTTCTGCTCCTCTGCATTTTGAATCCAACCATCACACATATCTATTCTTAATTAAACTTCGTTCATGTAATAACTTAAAATTTCTGTACGTGATTCGCCATCCAAAATGTTACGTACGTTGTGTAATCTATTTCGCAAAACTGTCTAACCCATAATTATGAACTCCGTTGTCTTTTTCAAAATTTTCGTATATTTTGCTTAGCATTTCCTCTGGATAAAATGTATTTTGCTTTCGTCACGTAGTGTATAATACGCTTTAATATAAGGGCGCGTGCAAGCATTTTGCAAAAGGAGGGTGCTTTTGCTGAAAATATAACGAGTTTTTGTAAACACATACAAAATTTGATAATTTTATTTCACAATCAATAGCACTGTTCAAATGAGAGGCGGGTTGACCCCTAAAACATTTCCCTTGTGCACGACTTTGGTCATGTTCGATACAGCATAATGCAGTGCATGCTCGTATTCAGAGGGGGTCTTAGGGACAGGTCCCTCCCGAAACTAAATTTTCAATAGGACTTGGCATCGACATTTCATGCTACATGATTGTATTGGTGCATGCCACGTGATTGTATCGGTGCATGCCACGTGATTGTATCGGTGCATGCCACGTGATTGTATCGGTGCATGCCACGTGATTGTATCGGTGCATGCCACGTGATTGTATCGGTGCATGCCACGTGATTGTATCGTTGCATGCCATATGATTGCATCGTTGCATGCCATATGATTGCATCGGTGCATGCTGTAAAAAATTTTAACTCCCCGAAATTAAATCCTGTCTACGATCTTGATGTAGTGCATGCTACACTATAATGTAACGTATAATATAATGCATAACACAGTTTAATATAAAGTATAATTATAATATAGCATTATACAGTACAACGTGATGTATACCTTTGAAAAATTAAAGTAAAATATCATAATGTAATGCATAATAGAGTGTAATGTAATGGTAATATAGTATAATGCAATGCATAATAAAGTATAATATAATTGGTAATGTTATATGTAATGTTTTTGCATATAACTATGTCACATACACGCATAGTCTTCGCCCGCTTTATCAAATGTATTTTTAAATGGCAGAGAACTGACAAATTTGCAAACAAAATAATCTGAAAATCCATAAATATCAAATTGCAATGACATGTCTTTTGTTCAAACTAAAAATAAAACACCAAATCCTAGAAAACGGGAGAAGGGACTTTTTTTTTAAAAAAAAAAAGATTGATTTTCCCCCTTTAATTGCGCCGTCCACTACTTTGTATTTGGTAATTGTTTCTTTAAGAAAAGCAATTTTTTTTTTTTAAACAAATGAGGATTTTATTTCAAAACGATGCGACTCTTCCATTGGTCCAAATGGACCAATAGGAGAAAATGACTCAAGTCGGCACGTCCCGAATAAGGGGAATGAGAGAACGCGCATCCACCCAGATCCAATAACATCTTAAAAAAAAGTTCTTTCAGTTAATCTCCCAGATTTTTTCCGCAAAATTTAGGAAGAACCTGATCTCCCTAGATTTTTTCCGGAAGAATTTAGGAGATCAAAAACGTGACGTGTTTGAAGCAGGCAAAGGATTCCGTAGCTGTCCAAGACTTTTGAGTGGTATTTGTATTTCAGAGAAGACTTCTGACAACATTTTTTGTTCATTTCTTTATTTCCGAAACACGTTCGATGTCTCTCTGTCCCTTGCCAGTTTCTCGTTGTTGTCAAGCAGACATGGTTTGAAAAGTAACATAGAGTAAAGCCCTTCTTAACGGACACCCCTCTTTCACGGACAAATCTTTTGGTCCGATGAGTGCCCGCTAATGAGGGTCTTTATCGTAACTGTTGTCTACGACCTTATTTGGCAATTGCACTAATTAAATTTAACTTTTATCAAATATGTCTTAATCGGAAACTTCTTGATAAAAGAATCCAAGACATTAACATTTGTACTTTTCTCTTTGCATTGATGTTTTTTTTTTTATCAAAAAGGAATTTTCCAATTAACGAAGGGAAATTGATGAGAGGTTAATTAACGAAATTTCCGCATGGTGGCGTTGAGGTAAGACATCCATTTATCACATGGTTCATCCGGCTTCAATGGAACTACAGAACGCATGTTATTTTCTCTGCCCATCGTTGTCCGGGGTTTGGTTTCTCAGACAAGGAAAGTCCAGATTTCCTCCGAAAACTGTAGACCACGGTGTAACATGTCCTTAGCTACCCTTGCGCCTCAAAATACGAATAAGCACAACTACGGAAGTTAATTTCTATTTCTGCGCTCAGTCAAAGCGAAATATTTTCGACTTTTAGGAGTTGTAACAGAAAAAAATGTCCCATGTGTTCATCCTAGACTCGAATCAACGATCTTCGGATTTCCCTCTTCATGCTCTGAGATTTTAGGTTGACTCATGGGAAGAAGAAAGACGTAAATTGAAAATACAGTGAAAATCGTTTATAACGACCAACCGCATATAACGATGGAATTTTTACAAGAAGTTTGGTTTGCTATTCTACTCCATACTAAATATATCGGTTATAACGACATCGTATATAACGACGAAACCTGCTATAACGACGGCGATTTTGTAGTCTACGTAGATTCTAACTAGGGAAATTCGTATCGGATATAACGACGCGACTTGACAGTCATAAAGCAGAACCACATAGGTTAATTATTAAAATTTAAAGTT
Source organism: Dysdera silvatica (assembly GCA_006491805.2). Taxonomy (NCBI): domain Eukaryota; kingdom Metazoa; phylum Arthropoda; class Arachnida; order Araneae; family Dysderidae; genus Dysdera; species Dysdera silvatica. The sequence goes on along the minus strand of QLNU02003225.1, from coordinate 7,643,553 downwards.
AGTTATCAAAATTTAAGCGTTATTCTAATCTTGTTTATTTACAAATGTCCGAGAAATTTTTATTACTGCTAAACCTGAATATTAAAGATAATAAACTTAAAAAGTGATTTATTAATTGAATATCACGAGGGTCATATTCTTTAGGAGTCCATTCTATTTTTTAAGAGTAGGACCCACAAAACTCTTAAACCGGCACTGTTCGGAAGTTATTAGTATAATATAATAAATACTATTCATTACATTTGTTTTCTACATTATATACTTTAGTCATATTTTCTACAATTTTTTCAATTTAAAAAACTAAGAATATATAGTTTGTTCGCGTCCAGTCCCGTTAGCAGACGGCTTATTTCATTGCAATAGAGGGTAGAGCGTCTTCCAGAACTCGTTTTTCACTCGTGAAAAACGAGTTAAAGAAGTTTCAAGAATTCGAACCTCCTGAGATCTAGTGTACGAACTCCTTAGATTACCCGGTAATCTTTTAGTCGGTAATAGATTATCGGTAATCCGTTAGTTGGTAACAATTTTCCTTTTCATCGTTTAATGGAGAGCCTGGAATAACGTCATGCTGGGTAAACAAGTTTTTTCACTGCGGCACAGTGAAGACTAAATCCACGAGGGCGAATCAGAAAGTCTTTGCCCCTATTTTTTATTAGCCAAAATAAGGTACATACAGGTAATTACAAATATACGTACTATTCTACGTACCTTACACTATTTTTCCACATAGTCCCCACACCGGTTCAGACATTTGTCCCATCGCAGCACTAAATTTGAGATGCCCCTGTGGTAGAATTCGTCCGGCTGACTGTGGAACCACCGTCGGACTGCTGTCTTGGCTTCATCGTTGTACGTGAATCGCTGTCTTGCCAGGAACTTCTTCAGCAGACCGGAAACATGGAAATCATTAAGGGCGAGGTCCGGACTGTATGCAATTAAAACCGCCGACAAGCTCCTGTCATTTCATAATTGGACAGGTCCGGACCACGCCCTTAATGATTTCCACGTTTTCAATCCGCGAAAAGTTCCACGGTGACAGCGATTCACGTGCAACGATGAAGCCAATACAGCAGTCCGACGGTGTTCCATCAGCCGGACGAATTCCGAATCATTCCCAGAATTTAATCCTACGTGATGGGAAATGTCAACCAGTGTAGGGTCTATAATGGAAAAATGGTGTAAAGTTTTAGAATAGTACGTATATTTTGTAATTACCTGTATGTACCCACTTTATCTAATAACAAACAGGGCAAAGACTTTCTGATTCGCCCTCGTAATTATAGAGTAAAGATACCGTATTCCGTTGGTCACATTAAGTCGGTGATCCGGTCCCTATCGTCATCTAATCCGCACAATGTAAAACGAAAGCATCATTTGTGCATAGAATGAAAACCCGTGTTGGTTGGATTTTCAGGGTGTTAGAAGGGAAGGATAATTTTTCTGTACCATGCAATTGAAGGTTCTGTGGCGAGCTTCGTATATTAAATGTAATTTTGATCGTAGGCCACTTGATAGCAGAGGGAGATAAAACCATGAAGGACAGCTCATGTCTCGAAATACCAATTTGAATTTGAGTAAAATATAAAAACCAAATATTTTTAGAATCCGGAGCAGGTTTTTTGGATCTGATTTGTTCAAATTAATGGACATTGCGTATATTGAAATAAGAGTTGTTCAACATTATTGTAGCTAGCTTCGAAGTTTTGGATCTGAGTTACGCCTACTTTCCACCTTCCTCAGGTTTCCGTGTCTAACCTAATTTATTACACCAGTAGATATTTTTTAACATCAATGTCGTAATTGACTCATGTATACTCACTGCAAGCACCAATTTCTAATATGTATCTTAGCCAGTGTAGTTCTAAAAAAATAGCCTGCGTCCTTCCAAATCAGTGCGGCGGATTCGTGGGTGGGAATCGGGGAACCCCTATCCGTAGTCAGTAACCCATTAATCTGATAGAAGAAACCATTACGTGTGAGACATCGTACGACATTGCAAGACTACCCCACCCCTGCAAAAGATTCTGATTCGACACTGCCTACAGCAAAATAGGGCAATCAAGGCATTTAAGTTGCAAAATATCATTAAATAAAATAATGATGTGATACAAATGCATGCGCCCAAGTTGAACTAACCTCTGAAGTGAGCTAATAAAATAAAGAAAAATATAGCCAAAAGTCCGCCTTTTCGCCCTTAATGCCTTCGTTGTGTCAAACAACGTATTGTGGCTTTTTCTATTTTCTTGACACAGTTTATATTTGCTCCAAGCTGTAATTTCCTTTAAATTCCCACGATTCTTAGTTGATTTATTCAAAATTTTAGGGTCATTGCTCTAAAACACAATTTTCTTAATAGAATTGTCGAATCCACATATTTTTTATTTACAACTTGAACAGAATTTTGTTTGTAAAGTGTATGATTTCCTAAAATTTTGTCCTAGCGCGCTAGGCCTTCAAAAAGAAGTGTCCTAGTGCCACTAGGTCTCAACTACACCCCCGTTGTGGGTGTAACTTAATAATTTATTCAACCTACTAGGTTGAATAAATTATTAAGTTATACCCATTTTTCTAAATTCCACGAGTTAATTCGTTTCTAACAGAGCGAATTCTTCACACCAAGGGCAGACTGGGCAGCCAGTGCGCCCTCATGAGCTATAGGACTTGCGCCCTCATGGGCTATAAGACCCGCGCCCCCCAACAACCCAAGGTATGTGCCCTTTGAGAGGACCCAGTCCACCCCTGCTTTACACTACAGACTTCAATGCTTTTTGTCACTGGATCACAATATCAGTGTAAGTTTCGTAATTACAGTTTTAATAATCAACAATTCAAATCTGCTTTCTATATTTTGATATTTCACACCAGCGTTTTATGATCATGTTCTAAAATTCTTAAAATAGATCAGCCTTAAGTTTTCCATCAACCAACGAGCATGTTCCATCAGACTCAGCCATAAAATGGCGTATTAAATTATTTGACATTGTATGTTAATAACTGCATCATTTAGCATTTTAGATATTAAATAAATATTACTTTAAATCGCATGGACTTGGTTTCAACTACAACATATTATTATTAATATTATCAACACCTACAAGCCATATCAAGCAGCGACTTGTAAAGCAGCAAATTACGTTTATCCGAAACGTATGGCGAAGTCAAGAAAGGGAAAAGGGGTAAAGGATATTATCTTCTACAAAGAGTGAGAAGAAGAGAACCATCCATTAAAAAAAGAGTGAGAAATCAAGATTAACGAAGAAAATATAAGGCTTTAAACACATGGACGGCTGTGGTTCGACACCGAATGACGTTCAATACAAGAAAGCATAAATGTCCCATCGTTGACACCAAATAAGGAATCAGCAAGAAAGAGCATTAATTTCTTTCTTGCTATTTTTTGATGGCTATTAAAAAAAAAGGTTGGTTTGTATTTTCCAACGCATGAAGAACTGAAGTGATGCTACGCAAAAACCTACATTTCTCTGAAGAATCCGATTCTTCATCGACTATTAAACCAAACCCAGAACAACGGTGAACAAAAGGAGAGCACACATTCTTCGTTATCAATGGAATCGAATGCAGGTTAGCAGAATAATAGACGAACGCGTTACCTATACACCACTATAGGGCTAAAAAGGCAAAACAAACTACGATATCAGAAAAAAAACACTGCAGTTCCTTGATGATAGAATTTTTTTTATGTAGTTTTAATGGGGATACGTGCCCTTTGTGAAAACTTTTGCATTCAAAAGCATGTGTCATAATTTGAGGTGCAACAACAGCAGTAGTTCCTCCCTCTCTTCTAATTCATTGGCATTTTAATACCGTAATATATCTTTAAAGAAATTAAAGCTATACAGGATTTATAAAAATTCATGTAGACGGTAGCGATTTAAATATTTTTTAAAGTTTCATTTTAAAAGCTACTTCTGGACTTCAACTGCTGTGTACTTTCCACTAGAATTACTATATACTTCGTGCTATTCAGTACATTCCCTGGTTATTAATAGATTTTGCAGAACTATTGCATAGAAATTAAGAAAAGAAATAGTACTTGCACATTGTCCTAAGGGCGGAATGCATTGACGATATGGCCCCTGTAGTTTTTTTTTTGGACAGATGGAGGTATATACAGTGCAATCTATCCATAACGATAAATTTGTTTATAGCGATAGCTGTCTATAACGATGTCAGCCCATAACGATAAATCTATTTATAACGATGTCCTCCCATAACGATAAATCTGTTTATAAAGATACTCCTATAACAATAAATCTGTCTGTAACTATACTGTCTATAATATTGAAACTGCATATAAAAATTAATGCCTGCCGGTACTGCCTATGCAAAGGTATCTATAACAATAAAAATATCTATAACAATAAAATATCCAACAATAAATCTGCCTAACGATACTGGCTATAACGATAAAGCCATCAATAGCGATACTGCCCATAGCGATAAAGCCGTCTATAGCGATACTGCCTATAACGATAAAACCGTATATAGCGATACTGCCTGTAACATTATTGCCCATAATAAAGCTGTAATAATTAAACTGTATATAATAATAAACGTACCAAACGATATTCTGTAACGATAGGTTATCTATAACGATTAATATGTCTATAACGATATTCTCCGGACCTGAGAAATATAGAGCTTATGAGCTTCAACTGCGCCTATATGATGTCTTCCCTTGTCCCCAGAACATCGTTTTAGATAAATTTCACTGCATATCTGGCGCCTGGCCGTTGTTTTTCTTTGAATTACATGCAGATATTCCCTGCACTTAACTCATTTTTGTTTTTAATGATTTATTCTTAGAAATATTTTTCTGCGCTACCTCGCTTAGATCTCCATGGCAATAATTACTACAACTGTCGATATGAAATTCACAACAACATAATGCCTAATAATAATGATTAAGGAGATAAAACTTCTAGCAACCAGCTCTGGCTCAGCCTTTTGAACTCTTTGACTTCACATTATAAATCAGGATATTTTGCCCTACCTAGTGTCAGCACCTATACGGCAAAAATGGACCGTGCCATTCGATACACGGGTCCTCAACGAGCGAGTTTTATCATGAGAATCGAAAAAATAATTATTAGCCCACAAAATAAACTGGCCACAGATATAAACTGGAATAAAATGTTCAATTTCGCAATTTTTGCAAGCAATTTTGCCAGTTTCATGAGCCAATTGGCCATGTTTACATTTTTATAGAGAGCAATCGACGCAAAGAGAAGACGTACATAATCCAAAAATTACAAAATCGTGTTTGGCAACAGCGATATTCTGTAAGAGAAGGGAAAGAAACCAATTATTTTCTACTTATTTTTTGGAAACAAATACAAAAACAGGTTTTTGCATATTCTTCCAAATGGGAACACCTGTCAGAGAAAATCGGAATTAAGTTTTATTGATCACGTGCTGGAAATTCTTTCGCCGGATTCCAAGGTATCTTCACGAAATAAAAAAGCCGCCGAAAAAGAAAATTCCAGAAATTTAAAGAAGTGCCGAAAAAAAAAAAGAAGAGTTTTGAAAAATGTTCTCTTGGTAATTCTCCGAGATTTCTCACAGCTTCTTCGCGCTCAGGGATTTTCCACAAATTATTTTGTCACCAGTTTTATGCAGGTCAGATTTCTTATTCTGAAAAAAGCGTTTCGTGAACCTTTCTTTGATCACTACATGTTAGGCAAAATCTTTATGATATATGGTCCCTCAAATTTACGAGAGTAATTACATATAAAGCTACTTAGTAATGTGTACATTACTATATATCCCTTAATACTCGTTATATTATTTTACTTTTCTTATTACTACTTACATTAATACTTATTACAGCCTATATTATTACATTTACGTCGCGACATTTAACCTACCTATTAATAGGTTATATGTATAGATACAAGCGGTATGTAAAGTGTTAATTCATTCTTTACTACATCATATACTCTCAATACTACTTATGTTATTATATGTTACAATATATCACTTAACGTATTACTTACGTTACCATAATATATTACTTAATATACTACTTACGTCATTACATTACTCATAAATACTATGCTTTATTTGCTGTATCAATATGAATAGTTGGCTGCAGGGAACTTCTGTATTCCCAATGAAGAGTGGAGGTTGCCCGCAAAGTGAACAGTTGAGAAGAATGTTCATTATACTTTTTCTGTTCAACGAAGCGGAATTATTGAGAAAGTTGTGCTTAAAGAAATACTGTCATCCCAAGTAGGTATCAGCTAATCCTTTATTTAATGAGAACAAAGACCCGAAATATGTCACTCAATAGGCATCGGTATATTCCTGAGATATCATTCTGGATAACAAAAATGTACATTTTAAGTTTTATTATATATATTATAATTAAAAATTACGTTACAAAGAAAAACGTTTTTAAGCGTAGTTGAAATTTTATTAAACACGTTTCAACGCGTTTCAAACGAAGTGTTGCCGATTCACCGATGGGTTGTATTGCCATTTAAATCCCGTTTCGAATTAGGGATGTTGCAATTGGTGTTGATTGCCGCTCCATCTGTCTGCGGTGAAACGCGACATTGACGCAGGTAAGGGAGTAGGTGAAGGTTGAAGTGCTGAAAGTATGTTTCTCCAAGCTTGACTAATGTATGGAGTGGGTCTGTGATCATTTACAATGTCACTGCAGTGCTTGTGAATGAAAAATGCGCCCAAAAATTATAGGATCCCACCGGAAAGCTTAGAACCAACTACAATAAACTGATTCAAGCATCAGTTAATAAAAGCTTAGAACCAACTACAATAAACTGATTCAAGCATCAGTTAATAAGATATCACTGAAAAGCTAGAACTAACTTCAATAAACTGATTCAAGCATCGTTTCTCTTCATCTTCGTTCAGAAGAAATATCTACGTTCTACGCCTATCCTGCCAAGTTCTATGCACTTCCAAAGGTTTGAAAGTCAGACATTCCTTTTCACACGATGGTTTAAATTATCGGCTTCATTTCTTACAAACTTGCAAAATTTGTTTGTCTTCTCCCTCTAATTCTTTTACGTGCAAAAATTCTATACAATTTGTCAACAACTTCCAAATTTTTCCTCTGAAAATTGCACCATTATACACACACCTTGAAATAACAAATCAGTATTTTCTAACATTCCTGTCGCCGGCGCCCTTGATTGCCTCCAGCGGCGCTAAACCGAATACCATTTTGCACAATCTGAACTCAACGAATCGATTACCTGAACCACGGCCTGCATAAACCGTACTTATTTTGTATTTAGGGGTCGATATTATCAACAAACTGACGGCAGGGTAATGGGGAACCTGCTATACCCCCAGATTATGCAACATTTACGTCCGCGATTTCGAGATCAAACTGTTTGAATTTACAACATTTAAAATTTGGACTCTATACGTGAAATATATATTTATTATTTGAGAAGGTCCACAAAATCAAATTGTTTCTATACTACCTGTTGTAACTCAGTCGATAAACATCTTGAATTCTCGCTGGAAGTTGAGAATAGCAACTCTCTACCTTTCCTCGACTTTTTTTTTTTTACAAGAGAGGCGCCAGTTTTGTTTATTGGAAGTCATTTACAGCATCACTTCCGCTTCGTGAAAAATCTTGTCATCCACAGCAGCAAAAAACGGCGCCGTTCTACACACACGTAAACAGGGCCCTAAAAATTTGTTCAACATCCATAGCTCTTTCAAGAAATCATCACCTTGAAAGTTGTCTCCATTTTTAGAGATCACAACTCAAATATCATTAATTTATCTTTTTCTAAATTTTCTAAACCTAATTTTCCTACCACGCTATCAATCCATCGTGAAACTGAATTTTCTGGTGCTGCTGTTCTCCGCTATTTTACAAAAATTAGCATCGCTGTAGCAAAAATCCTACGTGATATCAAATTTTAGGTAATATTTTCAGTGTTCAATAAAATTCAACCCTCCATACTCAAAGATAATCGCTCAGTGTGGCAACGCTGGGGAACATACCAAATTTTCTATCAGTGTCACATTTCCTACATCGGCCAGACGAAGCGTGCTTTACGTCTCAGATTAAGAGAGCATCAAAGATATATCGAAAACGCTGAATGTAATAAATCCTTCATTGCAGTCTACTGCTGGGACAACGATCATAAATTCAATTTTCAAGACACCACCATCATCATTCATCAACACAAATCTCCTGCAGAATTAGATCTTTTGGAAGCATTTTTATTTACAAATTTTCTGTGATATTGTAAATGATCAGAGGTCTGCTCCATACTTCAGTCAAGCTTGGAGAAACCTACTTTTAGTTGTTCAACTTTCACCGACCACCCCACCTGCTTCAATGTCGCGTTTCACCGCTGGTAGATGGAGCGACAGTCAACGTTAATTGCAACTTTTAACCAGGAAAGGGATTTTACTGGCAACACGACCCATCGATGAATCGGCAACATTTCGTTGTTTGTTGCAACGTCAGACAAACGTGTGTTCCTGACGACGGATGGTCAAGGTCCATTAGAAACGCATCGAAACGTATTCAATAAAATTTCAACTACGCTTAAAAACGTTTTCCAATTTGTCATTCATTCTGGCTAGAGTGCTACGTCATCAGATTAATTTAATCATTCTAGATACCCAGTGCTTTTTAAACTGCAACATTTGACCGGAGCCGGTGTTTCCGGCATAATATGGACATTAGCAAACTAGCTATAAATAATTGCTGATATATAGCTAGCATATTAGCTACATATATATTTGCTAATGTATAGCTAGATTACTAGATATATATAATTGCTGACCTACAGCTAGAATACTAGCTATATATATCAGAACTCAGTTTATCCCGATTAATGTTATAGTAACATAATTACGTTCAACTGATTTTTTTTTTATCTTATGCAACGTCTTATTCTTTGTCTTTATATATCGGTAATAGCCATCTTGTTTGTGAGTCTTACTACGCAAAGACTGCAAGAGTCATGTGGCGCCGGAACCTCCAATTTTCCGAGGAACTCGAACCTCTTATGACGTAAGGAACCAACTCCAGGGCTACAGTGAGTAGTAAGTTGGTAGGAGGCGTTTTTTGACGCCGTTGGCCGTTGAACGCGGGATAACGGCACGCTAGTTACACGTTAAGTGCTCTAGAACTATAGAGTATCCTATAATAAAGTCACACGTTAATGTGCCAGAGCTGTGGAGTATTCTATAATCGTCATGCGTTTATGTTCTAGAACTATTGGGTATTCTGTAGTTATGGCAAATGTTCTAGCGTTACATTATTTACCTATTTTAATAAGCGTTATTCAGCTATATTTGTTAGCATTATTCAGCTATATTAGCTGGCGTTATTCAACTATGTGAGTTAGCATTATTCAACTATGCGAGTTAGCATTATTCAACTATGCGAGTTAGCATTATTCAACTATGCGAGTTAGCATTATTCAACTATGCGAGTTAGCGTTATTCAACTATGTTAGTTAGCGTTATTCAACTATGTTAGTTAGCGTTATTCAACTATGTTAGTTAGCGTTATTGAGTTGTATTAGCATTATTTAACTATACTAGCTATATTAGTTAGCGTTATTCAACTATATTAGTTAGCGTTATTGAGTTGTATTAGCATTATTTAACTATACTAGCTATATTAGTTAGAGTTATTCAGCTATATTAGTTAGCGCTATTCAGCTATACTAGCTATATTAGTTAGCGTTATTCAGCTGTACTAGCTATATCAGTTAGCATTATTCAGCTATACTAGCTATATTAGTTAGCGTTATTCAGCTATACTAGCTATATTAGTTAGCATTATTCAGCTATACTAGCTATATCACAATACAATAGAATATTTTCCATGCTATAGGTTTGTCAATCCTGTACATGGAGGAAGAGTTGCAAAACCTAAGGTTAATTCCCTCTCTCCATATACTGGCTTAAGTTTCATTTCTTATAATTAGTCTTCTTAATTTGTTTCTAAATTCAGTTTCTGACGTAATATTTTTTATTTCGTTTGGTAATGAATTCCACGTCTTAATGCCATAATTTATATTACCGGAACCCATGTTTTTCTTCTTTTTTTTTTTTAATTTTTAAAGTTTTCCTTGATCAACTATTGTTCATATTTGGTTTATTTTCTATATTTCCTCAATATACTTCCCTTTTTTTATTCGATTAAATATCATTATCAAAATTTTAAATCCATGTATTTGATCTAAATTCATTATATTATTTTCAATTTTTATTTCTTGTTTTTTGTTTTTTTTTTGCGTTACATTGTTCCAAAATCTAATATTGTTTGCACACTTTTTCGATTTTTTATATTCATATTTCCCTAGACACTATTTAGATGTAAATATAACTATGTATCAATGAATAACATAAATGAATTTTTGTGTATGGGTAACAGATTCTTTATCTTAATATTACTCCTACACTTTTTCTAATTTTTTTTATTAACTTCCAAAATATATTTATTCCAATTTAAACTTCATTTATATAAATACCAAGGAACTTAATTTCATCCGTTTTCTTTATTTCCTTATTATCTAACTTTAATATTTCCAAATTATCTAATTTTTTATTTATATTATGAAAAAGTATATGCTTAGTTTTTTCTCTATTAACTATTAGTTTATTATTTTTAAACCACTGATTTAGAATTTCTAGTTTTAATTTTGCCTTGATGAAGAGGTTTTCTTGTGATATATCTCCAAAATCAGACCTATGTCGTAGGCAAATAAGTTTACATCCTCGTCGATGTCAGTAATATCATTTATGTATATGAGAAACAATAGCGGCCCAAGTATGGAGCCCTGGCGGACTCCACATGTATTTTGCTCTTGATTAGAATGTATATGATTTATTTGCACAATTTTAGTTCTACCTGTTAAATAACTATGAAACAATTTAAGCACATTATCTCTAACTCCATACATTTGCATTTTAATTAATAACAATGATCTATGATATCGAAAGCTTTGCTTAAGTCAATGAATATGCCTATAACAAATCCTTTATTTTCAAATTTTTGTCGAATTTTATTAACTATTTTAATGAGAACATCCTCTGTTGTCCAATTTTTTCGGAACCCATATTGTCTTGAATTTAATATATTATATGTGTCCAAATATTTCAATAGCCTATTGTATAATAGTTTTTCAAAGATTTTTGAGAATATAGGAATTATTGAGATTGGTCTATAGTTGTATAGACATTTCCTATCCCCTTTTTTAAATATTGGAATAACTTTACTTGTTTTCATTTTTATTGGTATATATGACGTCTCAAGGATATTATTAAAAATCATATTTAGTGGCTTTACTAATTCTCCGGCACAAAATTTTACTAATTTTAGTTTAATGCCATCAAGCCTTTCACCCTTATTTTGTTTAATTTTTTGAAGTTCCTTTTTTTTATTTCTTCTTTTGTGAATTCTGCAAGATACATGCTATTTCCTCATGATTCTACTCATTGATAATTTATATCCACACCATTATTATTTGATTGTGTAATTTCTTCCATTATATTTATATAAAAATCATTAAAAGCATTTGCCTGAGTTTGTATGTCCGTTATTTTGACATTATTTATATTTATTACTAATTTTGTATTTAAATTTTTATCTTTTTCACCCATTAACTTATTTATATTTGCCCATTGTTTTTTTGGATCTTTAGTCATAAATATATTATTATAATGAAGAGTTTTTGTTTTTAATTATTTTATTTAATAGATTTCTTTTTTTTAAATATTTCCCAATCATTTTTGGTTTTGGTTCTCATAAATTCTATATATGCTTTATTTTTACTTTTTAATTTTTTTTGATCAGTTTTCCAAACCATGGTTTATCTAAGTATTTTGTCG
>QLNU02003225.1:7617501-7631591 GCA_006491805.2 Dysdera silvatica | reverse complement strand
CATAGGTTCTTGCCAACGCGGGTTCCCGAGCTGCAGACCCTGCTGCCCCTCGTCACGTCGGCTTTGTCTACAAACATAGAACGAAGATTTGAGTACTCGGATCCGACCGTCTATACCGCCAAGTACGAGATCATGATGACAATTGTATTTCTTGTTTGAGTCTGCTTTTGCAGTATATTAATATTCAATGCTTCATTTTCCAATTGCACCTTTTACTTGAACCTAGAAGTACACCTTTGTTAAGAGTCCAACAACCCAATTCGGGAATTGTCTGTTGTTTTGACCTTTTTCCCCAAAGACAAAGCCCGAATTGGGTTGTTGGACTTTTAACAAAGGTCACCTATTAAATAACCCTATTAAACGACCTTAACAAATCGTATTCGTATTTTGCACTGAAAGGTTCACATTTTTCTTGCTGTATCAGGAAAAAAATAGAGATTTCGCTAATATTAATCTATTTTCCCTAACATTCGTTTTATTTTCGGGATTAAGATTCGTGAAATCAATGACATAGGAAAAGGAGGGACTAAGGGGGCTCAAGCCCTCCCATTTGATAAAAAAAATACATTGTCCTCCTTAAGAACGAATCGCTTGATCTTTTTCTTGCTTAAGCCCCTCCCATAATTTGAGTTTCCACGCCCCTGTTTGGGATTGCAATCCTTTGCTTCAGGTTGCTGGGCACACGAGCGTTTTGAAGGCACCGCCCATAACTCTACGCTAAAACCTTTCTTTTCATGCTGGCTTCTTTCTGTAGAGAAAAGCTGGAGATACCCATGATTGTCATCAAGCAACTTTCAAACATTCCCAAAATAAAATGCCACGCCAGCGACGCGAAATCGCATTTTATTTCAGATTGGGGTGGGGGGGCTCGGGACCATATAACTCTACGCCTATGAGTGGTACCCCGGCTACTTTGGGGCTACCCACTCTACAAAAAGAAAAAGAAGGCAGACGACTCTTTGCACTCGAAAGTTTCTACGAAACTCCTTTTAATGGGTGAAAATTGAGTATTCCCAGATCCGAATCCCACCACTCTATATTCGCAGCAAAACTCTCGTCTGCTTATGGACTTAAAATGGTTTGTCTTCTGTACTGCTTTTACGTCTCATAATAGCATACCCAAAATGCATCTGTGTTTTCTGAAAGGGAGAAATAGGAGCTATTTTTTTCTTCAATATGATGTTGCGAAGTTGCTGATGTGTTTAGTTGTTGCGTGTGAAATCAATGCTCCCAAAGGTATCTAAAAGCAACCTGCTTTCTGTCATTTTGACGCAGTTTCAGGAAATTGCAAATTCCACATGATTCAAGCATGTCCGTGGAGTATTTCGAATTTTTTAAAGTGGCACGTGGATTCCAACGTTGAAGAAAGTCTGTCAGTTGTCAATTTCGTGCCTAGCATAAATGGGAAAACTAACTCTTTTTGGGAGTTGTCGTTTTCAGGAACTTTCTCCTCCTCGCAACCCTTGGAGGACATAGGGCTTTCAAAGAAATCCTTTTTCTCAGTTTTATGCACGTTCGGTGATCTCTCCCCATGTTTTATCTTTAATTTTGTCTTCTGCAGATTTTTCTGTCTGTAATTTAAAAATCTAACTGGAAAATACACCTTAATAATATGTATTTGTCACAATCAATAAAAAGAATAATTGGCATGCGTCTATTATTATCAGCTAACTATTGTCAAAATTAAATAGAGCTATGTCTAGTTATATCCAATGGAAGTTATTGAGTCAGCTCACTTGAATTAGTATAGTAGTTATTGAATTATGCTCACTTGAATTAGTATAGTAGTTATCGAATTTAGCTTACTTCGGAGTATTAATTCTTTTATTTAGCATTCCGCATTTCCAACATCTCTTGTTTATGTCATGGGTAACGGTGGTAGCCATTTTGTCCGTAATACAAACAATTAATTTACTACCAACTTTTATCGCAGAGGACCAGTTGTTTTAGGGTCAGGGACGTATAAGTTCAAAACTTATGGGAGAGAAGCCCAAATATCTTTAAAAAATCCTGAGATTCGGCGTTGAAGAGATAAATATGCCTTAGTATACAATGATAAGGCCTTGACCCCTTTCCTATATTGTGTGTGCTTAGAGTATATGCTTATGTAGAGTACATGTGCTTAGAGTATAGAATACATACACTCGTAAGGTATACTCGTAAGATACACTCTGTACTCTAAACACATATATTCTACATAAGATATACTCTATATTCTAAGTACATACACTTTATATAAGATATACTCTAAACACACATGTTCTACATAAGATATACTCTAAACACACATGCTCTACATAAGATATACTCTAAACACCTATACTCTACATAAGATATACTCTAAACACCTATACTCTACATATATACTCTACACTAAGCACATATACTCTACGTAAGATATACTCTATACTTTAAACACATGTACTCTACATAAGATCCATGTAGAGTATGTGTGTTTAAAGTACAGAATATATCTTATGTGGGGAGTATGTTAAATTGCTATCTTATGTAGAAAACATGTCTCAAGCTATACCTATCTATATGAAGCTATATATAGAATATAGAGTATATGTACTTAGAATATAGAGTATATCTTATGTAGGGTATATGTGTTTAAAGTACAGAGTTTATCTTACGGTATATGAAGAGATAGTACATTTTTTAACTAATCGGGATGCAGAAGATAAGGAACAAGAAAAACGGTAACTAAAAGAAATAAATCTAATGAAGTTGTGGGAAAGAAGAAGAAAGCAAAATATGGCAGAATGATGGTAAGAGGGAATAACGTGAGAACATAAAAGAATTGGATGAAAGGCACAAAGTCTCTGTAGCTGTTGATACAATTCTTCTACGATAACTTTGGAAAGCTAAATGATGATATTCGATTAGACTTAAACCAAAACCTTTTATTCACATTAATTAAACATCGTTAATATTAGCAAGACAGCGTGCACACGACAGAACGCCTACATTGTATTAATAGCGATGACACAGCGACTATGTACAACACGAGAATATAGTAAAATGCCTGATGGAACGGTCTGAACCCGTTATAATATTTCTATACTCGCGGCAAAGCTAACCTGGTGCACTGTTAAGGCTACAGCGACCTATTCACGTCCGTGCAACGAGTATTCATTCGTAAAATGGCAAAATATGAGAAAGATTCAACATGATTTGGCTATTTATCGCCTAATTTGGAGGTGCAAAAAGACGCGGTTGCCAAAATTCCACACGCCAAATTTCCCGCCAAGGAAACGAAGTCTTCTGAATGGTAAGTTATCTGAGTGACATCAGCGCTCGTTATAATGACTCTTTTTCCTATATTTAATAAATACCAGATTTTAATTACAAACATATGCCTATGTTTTATGTATTTGAGCATTATTTTAATGTTTTATGTCCGAAATGTAGCTTTTATTAACTCTGTTAACGTAAGAAAGGGCGAACTATATCGCACTGGCGGAATCATACTGCTTTGCACCTCGTTGGTTCAACAAGTTAGCTTTGCCGCGAGTATCCTTCTTTTCCTGTGACTGGAATTGTAGTGTTGCGCACATGCATACAGCGCGCTTTAGTTCGTAGCACCTAAAAACAGTTCCTAAGGTCGCTACTATGTAGCAAAAAGAAAAATGGAAAAGACGCAAAATCAGCAATATCTAGAAAATAAATTAGCAACGTCTCGAGAAATATCATCCCCTTCATCCGAAACAAAATATTCAACTTTCATTTCTGCGTATTGTTACATGAAAAATTGCTTTAAGATTCTTTACTACACAACTTCTTTACAAGCGTGCTAAATCGCATAAATCTTTTGTTTGTGCCCTGTGTAATTTTAAATATGAAACGATATTAAATAATTAATTGTAATGTTTTAAAAGCTTTCAATTTTTACTATAAATTGAACCAGGGGCGGATTTAGAGGTCATTCAAGGGTGGCGATTAATGACTTGATTTTTGAAAATGATACCTCATTGGACCTTTACCTTGTATCTTTACATTTTCATTTGGGGGGGGTGGCCATCCCCCCCGCTAAATCCGCCCCTGATTTGAGCTTTTAAAGTGTTGTGATGTGATGTGGACTTATATTTCCTCCTAGAGCTTTTAAATGTTTTATATATATATAAGAGGAAGAAGAAAATGAATGAAAGAAACAACGAAAGATAAAAATCGACATCTGCTAATCATCAATTACACAGAACTACGAAATGCCGATGAAGCGTTAATCAATTCTAAATCCATAAGAAATCAATTAACAAGTCATCGACAAATCAATTAACGTGTCGTTGATTTTCAACGACACGTTAATTGATTTTCCCTACCTAAGATTTCATTAATTTTTCCGATTGTTAAAACAGGAAAATAGTATCCATATTTCTTTCTCTCCGCTTCTCAGTACAAAATCATCAAACTCTCGCTAATTCGTATGTTCGGATAATCCGAACGCATTTGCAGGAAACAAAATCAAAATCTTTATTCAGAAAATACGTATTTATTCTTTCGGTTCAAATAATTTTAATAAGTACAAATTTAGAATAATGAGCTTAAGAGTGCATTTTTTCCCCATTTATTCATAATTTATCTTTCTAAAACGAAGAATGTTGAAATGCTGCTTTCCCTTCGTGCTGAAAGTCATTTACAGTTTAACTACATTGCACGCAAACGAAGTGTGAACATCTTGAAGCTAACTGAAAAATTATGGTTAATTAAAAAAGGAACAAACTACGTGGATGAGATGCAAATGTGCTGAGGTAAATGATTTTAATCTGAAAGCCTCTCTCTTTTTGCTTTAGGTTTCTCATACAGAAAAAGAGAAGCAGGGAGAAAATACGAAAATAACAAGACAAAAATACGAAATTGATTGGAAGGAGGAACATCGGTCAATAAGGGATATATTGCATATCTCGTGATAAGTTACAGCAAGCCCAAAATAAACAACGGACCCGGTCACGTTGACTAAAAGAAATAACATAGATTGAAAGAAAAGTGCAGTACCTTCGAAATTGACGTTGGCTTTATTGTTGAGGTCTAATTGAAACTTTTTGTATTATTCGTGCTATAGAGACGACAAAACAGCTGAAATCGACGAAGATTTGATATATCAAGAGCGGATCGAAGTGAGGGTGACGGGGCGACTGCCCCGCCATGGAGACGGTGTTATATCATTGAAAATGAAATGTAATAAACCGGACATTCTCCGGTTTTTCTCATTTCATTTTCCATGATATAAACGTTCCTCAAAGGTGGGGCTATCCCCCACCCCAATCGCCCACGCCTTTTATCCGCGCTTGCTAAAAATGGGAATTGAAAACAAATCGCTAACTCCCCCTAAAAGATTTCTGGATCCACCCTTGCAAAGATGCTACGAAATGAAGGTTTATACATATAGAAAGTGGTAAAAACGTTCAAGAGCAGGCAATTTAAGAAACAACGTCCATAAAACGGCTTCCTACTTTCAACACAGGGGTAGGTAGCAAGTACGATTTCAGATTGTGGGAATCCATTTTTTTTTTTTTTTTAATTTTAATTTTCCGTAAAATATGTATAATCTGGGTATTCGAAATGGTGAAACACACATATAGAAAGGGAAGAACGTTTAAGAGCTGGCATTTTAAAAAGCAGTGTCCGCAAAACGCTGTTATGGTTTCAACACAGGGTTGCAAGTAGGATTTCTGACATGGGAATGCATTTTCTTTTTTTTTATCAAATTTTGATTTCTCAGCCCACAATAAATGCAGTCCGGTTCTTTAACCCTTTATAGGGCAATAGGTGAACAATTTCCCCACCAGGTTTTGTTTTAGAAATGGCATGATTGTACTGAGAGGTCATGTTAGAAACACGGGGAAAATATTTTTTTTAGTTTGATAAACATACGGCCTACAAGTTTTGGCACCAACTCCGCCAGTTTCTTCTTAAAAGCTTGTTGACATAACTGAAAGCAAAAAGCGGGAAACTATTATCCCACGGCCCATCTGAGACCACGCAAACATCTACATGTTTGAAAGTTTAGTTTTTCATGTTCATTTTAAAATATAGCATCCTTAAAAGGGTTTTCTGAATCTGAGTATCTGAAATTATGTATATTTAGCTTTATATTAAACGTTGAATTAACAATTTACAGCTATTCATTATGTAAATTTATCAAACTGTGTTATTACTATGTGGGTACAACGCTAATTTTTCAAGGTTCAAAATTATAGTAAAGTTTCGGATCTTTTTAGCTCTATAAACGAGAGTTTTGATGTCATAAAGTATGTAACACGGATGTGGAAACATTTCTAAATACATTTAATTGTTTTATTTTTAGATAATACTGATAGTAAAGACGTTTTGCGCATGTCACGGCATTGTGTGTTGCTCATGTCATGCATTTGTCACGGCACATATGAACTCCAGTTGGTGATGGAGTATCATTTTGAAAGATAGAATATTAGTCTGAGGAGTTTTTTTTTCCTTTTATTTTAATAAATTTTGCTCATTAACAATTTACTTACATCAGTTACCGGAATTATGAACTTTATTTTAAATTTTAATTAACTTTTAATTATTTATTATTTTTATTTTTTAAATATTTATTTTATATTATATAATTATTATTTTTACTTTTGAATATTTATTTTATATTATATAATTATTTATTATTTTTATTTTTGAATATTTATTTTATATTATATAATTATTTATTAAGAAGTTTAATTTTAATATATATTATATAATATTTATATATTTTTATTCCTTTATTTTATTTATTAAATTTATTAGTAAATTAAAACTTTAAATTAATATTTATCAATTATCGATGTTCATATTTTTTTTTCGATTTATAAAATAAATATATTTTTATTCTTCATCAATTTTACTTTTTGATTGTAAACGACAAAATTGCTAGTTTTTATTGAACCACAAAAAAATTTTCCCATCCCCCAAAACAAATTCCTGACTATAGTTCTGTATAAAGGTATCAATTGGTCCTGGGGGCTTTGGGGATTGCATGCCCCCAGAACGCGTTGCATTTGCGTACATTTAGGTAACATACCTAGGTACGAGATTTTACCACCCCCTCAAAAAATAAATACACCCAAGTGTGTCCCCCCCAATTCTGGATACAGTACTACTGGTCAACAATAATTTTGCTTGTTAAGGTATTATTACCCTCCGCAGGGATAACATAATTTCTACATTAAATTTTAGTCCTATTTCAAATCCCATACCTTAAATTCTAACTATCGTGAATTTTACCCTCATCCCCATTTAATTCTCATATCTTAAATGCTAATCTAATCTTAAAATTTAATCCCACTTTGTCTTAAATCTCAGCCACGTATTACCTTAATCATGTCTCATCTTAACACATATTATCTTAATACCTTTAAATAGGTATCATTTTATATTATTCTCTCCAACGTCTTATCTTAAATTTCTATTTTCATAATTATTATGAGCCTTCATACACCTTTTTTCTATCTTAAGTCTCTAACTCATTTGACCATAAATTTTAACCCACATTATCTTCAAATTTAATCGTCGTATCTCACTTAAATTTCAACCCACACACATTACTTTAACATTTTCTTATCAAACCCTTAGCACCTTAACTTAAACCTTAATATCCTTTTATTCTAAGCTTTAACTTCGTCGTCCTAAATCTGAGTGTGTGTGTGTATATATATATATATGTGTGTGTGTGTGTGTGTTAAATTTTAACCACATCTTACTTTCAAAATATCTCATCCCTAGAGATTGTAGAATTGGTTCCCCTCCCTGTTGCAATTTGATGTAAGCTGCTGTTCAGAAGGTTTATGAAACAAGTTGAATGGTTTAAATTAAAAAGCGACAGAATTCGTCCGCTGCCTGACTCTTTCCACCATCCAATGGAGGGCAAAACCAGTCATTTTATCAGCCAATGAATCATTTCGCCCAACTTAAATGTATCAAGAAATTTTAGTTGATATTTCGTGAACAAGACAAAATAAAATTTAATTGTCCACTATGTTCCCGTCCCGATGTATTAGCAATGCTGTTGAACAATTCGTTCCGGGAAAGCGAAAATACATTCCGCACCTGATCTTTATTATTCAGTATTTGGGGTTAAACAAAGGCAATTCAAATTTTTAAATTCTTCGTTATTTGCTCAATTATTTACTTTTAAATTTTTTTTTATTTACACAACTTTCCTCTAGTTTCTATAGTAACAATGCATTATACCATACATGTGAATCGGTAACAATGAAATAAATCATTGCCTAATAAGCAATTCATATGCAGTTAAGCAGTGGTGGAAACAACGTTCTCTCATTCCCATTATGTTCCTGCATATAGCTGGAAGCATAAGAAATAAAGGATCAACCAATAGGAGCATGGTAAAACAAACCCCTCCCACCACCGTGATATGTAGGATCTGGTATTGGCTGTGGAATCGAAGTTCGGATTCCTCCTTAAATTGTAGTTCCAGCCATTCTGGCCATTTGAACAAGCTTAACACAAGATCCTCTCTCTCTCTCTGTATGTTGCTTTCACTATACGACGTATATATGTATGACGACAAAAAGAATTCCATCTCTCAGTGACTTTATAATGGTTCTTCTTGATGATAATGGTGATGATAACTCTGATTAGAAACAAATATCATGACATATGTATCGATAATAAACGTTAAGAGCATTCCAAGAAATAAAAATTTCAAGTTCTGAGGGAACTGGACATTCCCTCAAAAATGGTCGGCAACAATAGTGTTGAAAAGAGAGGGGATCTAGGGAAAACACGGGGCCCCCCCTTGGATATCGAAACCCATTTTCGTTAACGCCGCATCATATAATCTTTATTAAAGATACTTGAGCCCCCCCCCCCCGACAATTTTGTACTGCTGCGCGATTGATCGCCAGATTAAAATTAACCTTAAAAATAATGAAAGTCAGACTTCAAAGATAGCTCTCAAGTGAATCCAAGGCGAAGATCACTGGCGTATGCAGGGAGGGGGGGATACTGGGGTTATAATCCCCAATGCTATGCAATTTTGCATATACATATATAAATACATGGAGTTGTAGTTCTGTAACCACCACCTTTTATAAGCCTGTAATGTCCTTATGACTTTTCTGCGGTTTCTAATGGCGAAGAGAGAAGCTTAACGAAACGAGTTGTATCTTTCTTCTCAACAATCTTTTTTAACTCTGAAAGACGCCACACGAAAATAAGTATAGAAGCAGGTGACATATTTTAATGGAGCGTTTCAATACTTAGCTTTTGCAGACGACATAGTTTTAATAAACAGTAATTCGATTAGGTCAAAAGTAACATTGTGAGAGTTCAAAAATTAGTAAAAAAAAAACTTCATTTAGAAATCAGTACGGAAAAGATTAACTATACATCATTAATATGGGGCACAACGAAAGGTTCTAGGGTCTGAAAGGCTTGGAAAGAGAAGAAATCTAGTACACATAAACAAGATTAACAGCAACGTGTAGGCACTATTTTGCGTTCCAGTTGGTATTGAATTCCAAGAATCTCTTGCACAACGTAAAGCTTACTATCTAAAAAACAATAAGATTTGCAGCTCTATAAAGTCGGAACCTGGACCGCTAGAGAAAGGATTTTTGAGAGTAGGGTGCAAGGTATTTTCTTCTAAAAATGTAAGGGATAGTTGATGGAAACGATGAATGGAGAATTAAAAAGATTTTTTTCTTTATTTTGGCGCAAGGACAATAATGATCATTCCCCTCCAAACGAGGTGAGATAAAATGAAATTTAACATACCATCTGTATGTGAAGATTCGTTTGGGCAGTAATAAGAAGACTGTTGTATTTTTATGGAGCAAGGGCGGCAAGGGTCATTCTACAACGGGTAATGGAGAGAATTTGAATGTCTTGGTTTTCTAGAAAGATTGGTTGCATTTTTATTTGGTTGGGGATGAGAGCCTGACGTCATTGGTTGCAGGGGTTTCCCCGGTTAGGGTTTCACGAGCCGGAGCTATCCCACACCAGATGACGTCAGATGGGGATTCCCAACATGTGGGTATATAAGATTAGAACTTTCACTAACTCTCCATTTTGCCTTCACTTGACAAAGAGAGCAGTTGGCTCCCTAAACGTCGTGTTTTTAAACCTTACGCCAGTATCGAAATAACTGTTATGGGTTGCTATCTCATACAACAGCAGAATACCTGCAGTTATCCTGGGTACAACCTTAACAGCTTAACAACATGTTATCCAGCAGCCGTTTTCGTTACCCTTCATGACGAAACAGCCTAGGGCCATTTTCCAACAAGATAATGCCAGGCCCCATACGGCTCGCATATCTCTGAGCTGTCTCGTGCTGTTGATACCCTTCCTTGACCAGCAAGATCACCAGACCTTTCACCAATCGAACATGTATGGGACATGGTAGGCCGCCAGATTCGGGCACCGCAAAATGTCGCATATTTTGGAGCAACAAATAAGGAATGTTTGATAGATTGTGTCACAGGATGACATTAAGAACCTTTATCACTCCTTACCTAGAAGTCTAGAAGCATGCATCGCCGAGAGGGGGATGGGTTACCAACTATTAATTTTACCATACAACAATCTTTGCCACCCACGTACATTTAGCTTAAGCTAGAGCTTTTCTTATTATAGAAGAAAAAGTGGCGCCGTCCTCATCCCGGATTCGAACCAGGGTCCCCGCGTTTAGCAAGCGGTATCTTGACCTACTAGACGAACGAGGACAAGGACAAACGCATTTTTCTCCGTATATTAGGGTGCCTAGGTCAAGACACCGCAGGCTCAACGCGGGGACCCTGGTTCGAGTCCAGGATGAGGACGGCGCCTCTTTTTCTCCAAAATTACATAAGCTCTAGCTTGAGCTAAATATACGTGGGTGGCAAAAATTATTGTATAATAAATTCCCCCACGAAAAACTCACAAAAATCTCGCCCCGGAGGCTTTTCTGTGTTGACCATTATTTGGCAATTGTGTTATCCCTGTGAAGGGTAATAATATCTTACATTGATTTTAGCATTTGACGTGTAATCCCTAGATACTGATGGGTCCTTGAATTTATCATTTCCTTACCTGCGTATGTGCTGGATATATATTTAATTTTAATAAAAACAGATAATTTCTTCATGGCGCTTTGTGTTTTTTGCAAAAGAGTGTATTATTAAAAAGTTACGACTCATGATAACATAATCACAGAATATCCCAAGAAAGGGTTATTACAAAAATTTTAACAGGAATACATTTATATATCTGTACAAATCATGTGTTTCATACTATTAGTACAGATGTACGGTAAAACTTCTAGAAATTAGGAGCGAGAGAGTTCTGAGAGAGTTCTGACGCAAAATGTTGTATACATGGATCTTAAAACAATATTACAGTTATGGCCAGCCCTTTGCAATCGTAAGTTCCACGCAGCGCATCCTTATACAGCTTGCTGTCAATCTTTTAGCTATCAAAGTTGAAATATTTGAATATTAACACGCTTTTGCTATTAGCGACGGGCCTAGACCTTTATGTTGCTCACTCAAAAGATATTATGACGTGCTGAGCAGGTCGCTTTCGTTTTAACCTCGCTATTGTCTGTCTCTTACGAGAACTCCTTCCCATGCTATGTCTGGTTGGCAGCGGTCGTTGCAGGAACAGGGTTCATTCACTTCGAGTAGAGACCAATCAGGTGGAAGTCTTGGTTTTGTCGAATATTGGCGGCGTATTTATGTTCATAATGCAATATAATAGTAGTAGCGGCATCATACACGGCATTTTATTTAAAGCGAAATAAAAAATGTACCGTAGGCCTGTCAAAAAGTAAGTTTCACTCTTCAAAAGAAAAAATCTGGGTCGAAAATATAGAACGATGTTTTGCTTACATCAAAGCACCATTCGAAAGCTACTTTTAGTCTAATCCCCTCCTTTATTTAAACATTTATCGAGGCGTGGTACTTGTTTTTCTATGCCTTCTACGAAAAATTTCCGTCCAACTTGGGATAGCCGTTGTTGGGCTGCAGCTTTCACCTCCTAATCGAAATAATAACTTCTCTTTCCAAGTTCTTGTTTCATGGTATCAAAGGCTTGGAAATCACCTGGTGCAAAGTCCGGGTCGAATGAGGTTTCGCATTGTCATGCAGGAGAATAATGCCTTTGGAAAGTTTAACTGGCTATCGGTCTTCAAGTGATTTTCGCAATCGCTTCAGGGTTCACAATAAGACTCTGCAGAAATTGTGGGGCCCCTTCGGCACGAATTCACTACGCACCGCAGCTTCTCTGTCGTCAGCGTCATTATTAATTTACCCGCAGATAGAACTGCTCGGAACTTTTTACGAGTTGGGAAAGTGGTATGTTTTCGCGCCATTTTTTCGGTCATTCTTGAACATGCCGATCTATTTTACGATAGCTGGGCGAGATACACCTACACTTCGTGCAATTGTCGAAAATTTTCAGTACAATTTGCAACCTTTTGTTCACAAAAAAAGAACAACTGTACATACTTAAAATTTGAACGCCACTCCAGCTACCGAGGCCTGTTTATGACTGATCAGCAATCGAAATAATGCTGATACGTCAACGCGAAACTACTGCACGTGCCACAGGCAAATGAATTTGTTGTTGCCACAAAGTTTCAACGAAATGTAACTTTTACTTAGATTTTTACGGAGGAGGGAATCTTTTTAACTGCCCTTCGTACATCGTCTACTTGAGGTTACGTGCGCCAATGTGAATGTGTTTTCTCAAGCCTCCTATATTGAAAATGGATTGAGGCTAGTTTCTATGGTAATGGACAGATGTAACTTGGCAACGATAGGTGTTCTCGTAGAAGACAGGCGGTATATGAGCTCTGACTCCTATAGATTTTTTTTTGACTGATGCATACATGGACACCACTCTGTCTACACATTCATTCATTCATTTAATCAATCATTGATTCCATCAATCACTCATTCCCATTCATTCCATCAACCACTCATTTTCATTCATTCCATCAACCACTCATTTTCATTCATTCCATCAACCACTCATTTTCATTCATTCCATCAATCATCAATTTCGTCATTGATTCCATTTATCAACTATTCATTCAACCATTATCTATCCACTGCTGGATGAAGGTCTCTCCAAATGCTTTCCACACAAGTCTATCCTGGGCCATTCGTTTCCACGTCACCCCAACCTCTTTTCTTATTTCATCCACCCATCTAGTTTGAGGACGTTTTCTAGGTCTTCGGTGGTCTCTTGGAATCCAGTTCAGAATTTCTGTTGTCCATCGTTGATCAGTTCTTCTTGCAATATGCCCAGCCCATCGCCATTTCAGTCCTTTTACTTTAACAATGATGTCCTCTACTCTAGTTTGCTCTCTCACCCAAGTGTTTCTTTTTCGATCTCTCCTAGTTATTCCAAGCATGCACCTCTCCATGCTCCTTTGCGTTGTCTGTAACTTTCGTATTGCTCCAACTGTTAGACTCCATGTCTCTGATCCATAAGAGAGGACTGGCAATACACACTGGTTGAAGACCTTTCTTTTTAGACATAAAGGCAATTTCCCCTTCAGGATAAAACTGTTTCTTCCAAATGCACTCCAGCCAAGTTTAATACGTCTGTTGAGTTCTTTCATAATGTTGCCATCCATTGAAATCAGCTGGCCAAGGTAAATATATGAATCAGCAATTTCTAGCTCAGTGTTGTCAACTTGTATTTTTGTTTCCTCTACAAAATTATTGAACATGATCTTAGTTTTTTGTAGGTTCATCTTGAGTCCAACTTCTTCACTTCTAGTTGAGAGCTCTTGTACCATGTCTTGGAGTTCTAATGGGTCCGTTGAAAAAATAACAATGTCATCAGCAAACCGCAGATGATTTAAATATTCACCATTTATTTTTATTCCCTTGTTATTCCAATTTATCAGCTGAAAAATCATCTGTAAAGCAGAAGTAAAAAGTTTTGGAGAAATGGTATCTCCCTGCCTCACCCCTTTGCCAAGTTTGATAGTTTTGGTATCTTTATGTAACCGAAATTTTGCACTTGCATTTTTATACACACGTTTCACCATGTCAATGTACACATCCTCAATGTCTGTTGATCTTAAAGAGTTGATGACTGCTGATGTTTTTATAGAGTCA
>QLNU02003225.1:7579452-7617401 GCA_006491805.2 Dysdera silvatica | reverse complement strand
CATACCAACAAATAAATACAAATAGATACCAACAAATAAATACAAATACATACCAACAAATACATACAAATAAATTCTAGGAACAAAGACTGGCAGACTTGGACGTGGGAAGAATGACTGAAGAGTGCAGCGATGTAATGAGAACATGGAATACCATTCCTGAAACATTGTTTAAAACCACTAGCAGCAGCAATGTTGTAATTTTTGTCACCTATATATGCTCTATGAGTCGTTAAGCTTCGAAATGCATTTTATAAAAAAATAATTTGAGAAATAGACTGGCAGTTAAATGTAATTCGGCTCGTCTATTACTAAAAGTGACGAAATATGAACCAGACAAAGCATTTGGCATCCAATGTACAACAGCAAAAATATTAATTGTACAATGTGTATACAATGTTATAAGCACATCTTCATGAAATTAATGTTAATTTTTAAAGTTCCCTCGATAAAATTCTTCAATGATAAATTTTCTACTGTTATCTATTATTGCAAACTTCCCGGCACGTCAGCAATAGCATGATTATTATTTATAATTTTTTTTTCACGCGGTCATTGAAAGGTTTGTAAGCACTGGACTAAGGAAACAACTGTCAGTCTACGATGAGCCGTTAAACCAGTGTTTTTCAAACTTTGGTCGCTCACGGACCACTTTAAGCATTCCTTTATTTATCACGGACCACCGGGAAAAGGGAATTCCCCCCATTAAAAATATATTTACTGAAATTAAGGTTGGCAACTATGGTTAATAATGTTTAGCCCTACTTAGCCGCCGTCGTACAGGAAGGTATCCCTCCGCCCCACCCAAGCAATGACATAACCAAAGTAACCTTCGATTTATGCGATTTATTGGCAGATATATACACTCAGTGGCCACTTTATTATGACCATCTGACAATTTTAAGTAAATTAGCTTAATTGGTAGAGGCAACGTGATGGTGTGAGGTATGTTTTCCTGGCATGCTTTGGGCTCTTAAATAAGTATTCATCAATGCCTGAATAAGACATATCTAAACGTCGTTGCTGATGTTTAGATATGTCTTATTCAGGCATTGAATAAGACATATCTAAATAAGACATATCTAAACGTCGTTGCTGACCAAGTACATCCTGTTGATGGTTTATCTCAACGGCGATGGCAACAAGATTATGCGTCCTGCCACAGTGCTGGTATTGTACAGGATTGGTTTGAGGAACATGAAGAGTTTACTTTGCTTAGGTAGCCTCCATAATCCCCAGACCTTGACCCCATTTAGTAATTGTGGGGTGACGTTGAAAAAGCCATCAGACATCTAGATCCACAACATCTCGTAGAGTCCATGCCAAGAAGAATCAATGTTGTATTAAAGGCATAGATGGCCCAACGAAATATTAACAAGGTGGTCATAATAAAGTGGCCACGCAGTGTACGTATTTAAGAGCTCTGACAGGAGAGGTTTATTCATCTCTTGAAATATAATGTGTAGTTAATTTTAACCTTTTTTTTGTGGCAAGTTTTAAGCTTTTTTTTTTTTTTAAAAAAAAGCACCAGCTTTTGGCAGAAAATCTCTAAAATCTCCGACCATGTTTATAAAATAGTGCTAAATTGCCAAACCCACCTGAAACAAAATAATTTTCAGAATAACACTATTTGATAAGGAGAGTGTCAGTTACGATCTTATTTTGTCAAATTTACAATGAAAATGACATCATTAACTTAAATAATAATAATAAGCAATGTAGACAGCATGGGTGTATTCAGAGGATTCAGATTTTTCACGAAACGCCATAAGGTAAGAATTATAATAAGTAATATTTTTGAAAAATTCTTTAAATTTCACCAAAAACTTAAATTCCAGCTATGCCGGCAATTTCTATTTCATTTTTTTTCCCCGAAATTTGGTGATGATCCTGCGGGCCACTTGATAAGCCACCGCGAACCACACTTTGAGAAACACTGCGTTATGCACTCTATTTTTTGGCGCAGTTAGGCGGTGAGGGTTCTATTTCTTGGCGCAGTTGGGAATCAAACCAGGGTTACCGATCCGCCAGGAGAGCATATTACCACTGGGCCACAGCAGGGCCTTTAATAATAATAATAAATTATTAATTTATATGTGCTTTCGCTCTCAGCATAATAAATTTGAAACGGGCGGTGCCAAGTATTCAAGACTTTCTTCTATAGGTTATAAGAAAGAGTGTTGTGTCTAAAAACTTCCTGACTGTTCGATAGGTGTTCAAAATTGTGGCCTTTTGTAGCTCGAGATAGGTGTTGGGATCGACTACTAATGTTTCCAGGATTCTGTGCAGTACGGTTGGTATTCGACCAGTGGCTGATAAAATGACAATTACAATGTCAACTTTTGTATACTTATTTAATTTCTTAGGTCTTAATACGCGATTTTTGTTGTGCATCCGGTTTGTATATTGTTATTATTAAAGCACAGTCACGCCGTGATCATGTTTGACATAGCAGTTAACATGAGCACAAAAATCTAAATAACATTACGTAAGGTATACCAGTAAAATATACTACACTGAAGACAGGCTCCGCAACATTATTATTAATATTTAGTAGTACGTATGTGTTATACATACATGATTATTATGGGCACATTATTATGATCACCTCAATACGTATGATTAGTGTTTACATCACGTTGATCTCATCGTGGTCATTACTTTGTAATTACTGCGTTTAAGTAATATACGCTGTTAAGTGATACACGTTTTAAATATTAGTTACATGAAATATGCATAGATAAATCATAGTTATGCATTGTTAAATATGAACGAATTTAACTACACGTAGTTTAATAAGTGAATTTAATTATTCACTGTTAAATATAAACGAATTTAATTATTCACTGTTAAATATAAACGAATTTAATTATACATAGTTTAATAAGTGAAGTTAATCATGCACTGTTAAATATGTAATATACACTGAAATAATGTACACCGCTTACTAAATGTACGTGCTGTTGATATACACTACGTCATATATATATATCATCAGCCATTCACTGCAGGACAAAATTCTCTATCTCCATGAATGCACATAGTATAGGGAAAGGGATTCGTCCTTGGGCTTAACATTCTGGCTAGACGTGTTGGCAAGCTGAACCTACAGTTTAATTGGAGGTGGGGAGGATTTGAGCCTCGGGCCCTCATAGCCGGTATGGAACCCCACGCAGTATGATGGACTCGTTGAACCATTTCATCGAATAATTCTCAGTATTTAATATATATATAAAATATTTCTTTTGTATTTAATTATATATTATATAATAATTATTTTACAGGGTGCGCGAAAAGTTCGTAAAAACTTTAAAAAATCATTAAAAAGGAACAAATAATGATAAAGAATTACGGTTTGCACTGAAATTTTTCTACGAAAATCGGGCTTTTTTTAGTAGCAAAAAGGGTTTAACTCAAAACATTGCCTACAAACAGCGATGGCAACTCCAAAAGACAATGGACAGGACAACTGTGCATTCCATCGATTTATTATTGCAACAGTTGTTCAATATGACCTCCAAAACTTTGTATAACAGAACTAAGGTGAACAATGCAGAACATATGGCCATTTCTCGTCTTCAGTTGTTTCACTGTACGAAATTTTCGCAACGCAGTGGCTTCTAATTCAACATTCAGGTAGAAGAACTTCATAAGCAACGCTTGATCTGGCAACGATGACATTCGCAAATTATGCAGTACTGTTGGATTCGAATGCACAGTCTACATTCATCCAGGTCTTTTCTTTCAAGCCTGCATTGCATGCTTCTGCTGAATACCTTGCACCATCTGCAGGTGACTTTTAAACTAAATATTTTTTGTGACTAAAAAAATCAGATTTTTCTGGAAATCCTTTGGTGCAAACCACAATTCTTCATCATTTATTTGTTCCTTCATGATTTTTTAAAAATTTTACCAACTTTTGACGTAATTGTATATCCATAGTTTTTAGCAGTTGTCAATCAAGGAAGAAATATTTTTTTAATTTTCATTTTTGCACGTTCCTTAATGCTGTCTTTAATTCAAAGATTCGATAATATAATGAATGGTCGGGGGGCCGCTCAGATATGAGGGGCACTTTTGCATCCCCGCAAGAAACAGCCCCGATTCTGGCTATATGTAGACACAGGCCTGGATTTACATATTTTGCTCCCCTAGGCAGAATACCTATAGGCGCCCCCATTTACCCCACACCCATCCTTCCACCATTCGACCCTCAATTTTACTGATGCTATTTATTCTAAAACAGTGAAAAGTTTGAACTTAAATATCGTCACCATTCAACTTGCTGGAGATGAAAAACACAACATCAAAACTTAAGTTAAATAACTCGTAAAAGAAAAAGAACGATTTCCGGGCGGCCTGGTGGATCCGAACCACGACCTCCTGATTGCCGGTCAGGTGCTCTACCTACTAAGTTACAGGCCCAACCACTCTCCCCTTACGGGTAATATATAGCTTCCCCACGACAAGTTTGCTATTGGTGTGGCAGTACCTGGACTACCGTTGCAAAACGACAAGTCAAAGAACAAGAATGTTCGTATGACCGAACTAGTTTTATATTATTAAGGTAACATTTTTTTCATATTAGCCGATGATGTGGCAACAATAGATGTTAAATTACTCGTAAAGAAAAGAATGATTTTCTTTCATTCTTCATTCTTTTCTTTACGAGTAATTTAACATCTACTGTTGCCACATCATCGGCTAATATGAAAAAACTGTTACCTTAATAATATTAAAATCTAGTTCGTCATATCGGACATTCTTGCTTCTTTAACTTGTCGCTTTGGCAACGGTAGTCACAGTACTGCCACACCAATAGCGAACTTGTCCATGCAAAGTTATATATATATACTCGTAAGGGAGAGAGTGGTTGCGCCTGTAGCTTAGTAGGTAGAGCACCTGACCGGCAATCAGGAGGTCGTGAGTTCGGGTCCCACCAGGCGCCGGAAAATCATTCTTTTCTTTACGAGTAATTTAACATCTTTTGTTGCCACATCATCAGCTAATATGAAAAAACTGTTACCTTAATAATATCGAAACTTATATTATTATTTATTTTTGATTACTTTTTCGACAAAATAACATTAACATTGTTGTTTAGTCTTAATATGAAATTTCCCTGAAACCATATGTGTCAAAGATGGAACATCACTATAGTTGCTCAAAGTATGAACTTCGTAAAATATTTTCGGTCGGAATTTTTAATCAAATTTAATGATGGAGACATTTTGGGGCAGATTATAGTGTGGAAAACAAACAAAAAATATGTCAAAACTGGAGGGGTTTTTTTCGTTTTTTTAACGTCTGGTTTTCGAACATTTTGCCCCACTGTGCGGCGGCGGTTTTTGAGGTCTGATAGTTTTCCCCAAGTTGGCGCTTCAAAAAGTTTGGCGCCCTTAGGCTCGAGCCTAGCGAGCCAAAGTGTAAATACCGGCCTGTGTAGACATATTGATTTGAGAAAACTGATTCTATCATCATTTAACTCGATATTGACTTATTATAAATATTAATATTGCGATCTGGAATAATTTATTGCAGATCTCAATGTTGATCAGATAAGTTATTGAATTTTTAATTACCTGATTTCTTATCCCATTTCATTTTCTTACTTAATTACTGTACCCTTTTTCCATATTTGCTTTGGTAATACAAGTTAATTACAATGCTTGTTCTTATCATAAAATCTGAATTTCCGAACAATGCGGAAAATTAATTTTTCGGATCTCCGGAGCCATAATTACGTAAAAATGTAAATTAATAAAATCAGGATTCCAAAAACGCCATTACACG
The DNA here is from genome assembly GCA_006491805.2 of Dysdera silvatica. Taxonomy (NCBI): domain Eukaryota; kingdom Metazoa; phylum Arthropoda; class Arachnida; order Araneae; family Dysderidae; genus Dysdera; species Dysdera silvatica. The sequence goes on along the minus strand of QLNU02003225.1, from coordinate 7,611,608 downwards.
CTAGACAATAAAGTGTCTCTTTTATTCTAGACACAACTATTTCTCAATTAAAGAAAATGAAGCACTAAAGCTTATCTTCATCGTAGTTTTAATTAAGAATTAAAATTACGATATGTAATTTAAAAAAAAATTAAATTTTATGCCATATATCTCCACGGGGTTTATGTAACAATGCATCCATATATAATTAGAATATTATACGTTATGTAATTATATGTTATATATCGTCATTATTACATGTTACATCATAATCATGTACTATATATTATGATCATTACATGTTATTTCATACATGCTGTTCTGTATTACATGCATTATCTGTACTTTTGCGATTAATATTTGTAATGTACACATGTAATGCACTATCATACATCATATATAATAGTGTACACACATACTCTATCACAGTACACATTTCCATATAATATATATATTTTCATATAACATATATATCTTCCTTTATCTTACATGTCATATAGCATCAGTTATCATACAAAATTTTTTTGCGGAAATATTTCTTTATAGTAGACATTTCCATGGTACATTCTATAATTACTCGTATTATACAACATGTATTTCTATGTAATGTACATTATTACATCCTTGGAGATTTCAGAAATTAACAACGCTTATAATTAATTAATCCTGCTTTGTATTAAGAATTTTTTAATCAGGAATTACAACACTTTTTCTGCCCTTTGAGTCTTTCAGTTTTATTACTTCCCGTCACATAAGTCGACCTTCGAATTTCTCGGAGCTTATAACTATTGGAAAAGCATTAAATTTGTTTTCCAGGTTTATTACCAAGTAGCGATAAAATATTAACCTGGGTTTATAAGGCTCACTTTATCAGGTTTCTAGTTTATTTTCTCGTGTTTATAATAAATAATCTTTTCTTTCTCCCAATTATATATGTACGTTCAATAATCTCATCAAGCTTTCGTTCTAATCTTTACTTTTAAGCGCTTTTGAAATGAACATGAACCTGTTTCAAGAAGTGGAATTTCTTAAATTGATAGCCTTAGCTTATACACTACACTGAGCACGGCCATGATCAAATGGTTTGATATATGTGACATAAAAAATAGATACGGTAGTGAAATTAATAGAAAATAATAGCTTCATTTTCCACACTTTAGAGAAAAAGGGCCTATTGCTAAGTAAGTGCAGAATCTTAGATCTGCTGAAGTACGAAAATGAGCTACTAAGGAAAACAGTATTTTACTGAATGCAAAATCCTACAGCCTGAAGAGCCAACCGAATGCGAGAAACCCAACGATTGGTTCAATTGGAAAACTACAAGGTGCAAGATTTAAAGACGATCAATTGATGGAAAGAAGACTATAGTGTCTGAAAAGTCGTTTGATAGACGGAAGGTTAGGTCCAGGGAAAAGGAAATAATGGAAGAACTATAGCAGGTTTCCCGCGCAATTGGAAAATTTGGAATTGTCAGGGAAAAAGAGTATTTCTTATCAAATCTGTAAAATCAAACAACAATATCAATCAATCAACGTTTATTGGCGTAGTGATACCAGCGCCGATGTTATGGCGTGATTAGATGGTGAAACGTTCGAAAGAAAATAAATATTTCTGCGTTCGGTGGGACCTGAACCCACGACCTTCCACTTGCCGGGCGGAGGCTCTACCATCTGAGCTACGAACAATGGCAACAATATATATACGTTCGTAAAGAGATTATATATTGTCCTTCGTAGCTCAGTGGGTAGAGCCTCCGCCCGGCAAGTGGAAGGTCGTGGGTTCAGGTCCCACCGAAGGCAGAAATATTTATTTTCTTTCGAACGTTTCACCATCTAATCACGCCATACCATCGGCGTTGGTATCACTACGCCAATAAACGTTGATTGATTGACATTGTTGTTTGATTGAACATTAAATTGTAAACTTGTTTATTACATATATTATACAAATTACATAACATATTATATATATTATAAACATATATAAACACATACACATAAACATATACAACATATTATATATATTATAAACATATACATATATTATAAACATATTATAGATATTATGGCGTATACATATATATAACATATTATAGATATTATTATAAACGTATACATATATTATAAACATATACATATATTTATATTTATACAAATTGTAAAATTGTGTTCGATTTATATAAAATAAAAAAAAAAATCTGTAAAAGTCAGAAAAAATCTTAATTTCTGCGCAGGGCCGCATTTAGACCATAGTGGAACTAGGAAAAGATGGGCCATAGCCCCTTCACTCCGTATTCCATGAACAAAGCTCACTCCACAAGACTCAACAATGCACTGAGAATTTTAAAATGTTATTAATTCCGGTATTTTATACAGTAAGTAAATAAACAGTCTACTCGCAAACTTGTACTTTTAGAGCTTTGGTTGCAGCAAATTTTTTAATAATGTCTGCAGAATTAGCTTTCACTTTAACAGTAAAATCCTATTCAATGGATAGCAACAGAAAACCCGAAATTTGCACAGAAGTCTGGAGATAAAAGTTTTAGCTTCACGTATTGATGCTCTTTCTCCATATAAATCATTATCATATGAGAAGCTTATGGTTGTTTTTGAATGCTTTCATGGTTCTGAAGTATAGATCTAATTCGGAAACGAAATCTTCTAAAATACACAAGTATCTTTTTAGCGTGCTGGGCCCTGTTTTCTGTGGGGCACTAGCCCTATGTGCCCTGTGGATAATCCAGCCTTGCTTCTGCGTTGAATAGCTAAATTTTTCACGACATGACGCCGTTTTCCTCGTAACAGAAATTCAGTTAACAGTCACTTATAATCGGCTAGGGAATTTTACCGAAAATGTTCGAGAAAAACCTAGTAAGTCTGGGATTTTTATTCCAATAAAAACAGGAAAGCTGTATGGTGTTTATAGCCATATGGCAGGGGTCTTTAACAGTGTTCAGTCCGAGGGTCGGTTTTGCTCATTCTTGTTGGGTCGCGGGCCGCACTATTGTACCGGCAATATAAATACTGAACAAAGCCGAATCCCGGGCGATCCCCCCACCAAGATTCGCCTTTGTTTTCATTTTTCCCCATTAGGTCTCTATATTCAATTTGCTTCCCCTCCGAAAATGTTTTCCAGATCCGCCACTGGGATTGAATGCATATATATATATCGCAATGTAAAGTAGGTATGGAAACAAAAGGCATTTATAATAATTGTAGTCATTAATACATAAAACGAAAACAAATCTTTTAGTGACATTTTTGGCGCTGATTATTTTTAACAACCCTATCAGTAGCAGGCTATATTTTTGATACTGCAACCCTAAAAGTGTTTTGAAGCTAAACTTCAACTCTCTATTCTGGCCCTAACTTTTGATTTTACCAACTTCGTTCTTAAAAGGATCTGTTCGCAGAAGTGCTTCTCGAATATTGGCATTCTCAGAGCATGATTTCGGATGGTTCGGAAGATGTTCTTATTGATATATCTAGAATAGAATTCAACGAGTCCCAAGTTTTTCTTTGGAAACACTGCTGCACTACAAGTCAATAAATCTACCCCGAATGCCCATATACGATAGAAAACAGAAGTACAGACGATTGAGGGTAGACCGCGTGTTACCCCTCTCCAGCGTTTTAAGGTATTTATTACGAAATGTGAGGACGTGAAAATATTTGGGTTCTTTATAATTAAATTAATTTGAATGGTTATAATGAAAAAACTACTAGGATCAACAGTTATCAACTTATAATAGCAAGCAAGAGGATTATCGCAAAAATGATAATACGATAGCGGCAAAAACAAAAGCCAAAAATCACCACTTAGTGGGAATGGTACTGCAGCGCAATATTGTTAAACGAAATAAGACACGAAGACATCGTTTTAAAACGTTTTTAATCGTTTCTAAAACGTACGGTGCATGAACAAAACACCTTTTCTGAAAGCAAGTTAAATCGCATTACTGCGTTCTCAACAGCATATCAGGTGCTTAGCATATCAGGTGCTTAGCATATCAGGTGCTTAGCATATCAGGTGCTTAGCATATCAGGTGCTTAGCATATCAGGTGCTTAGCATATCAGGATCTTAGCATATCAGGAGGAATGTTGCGGACATGTCGGTGTATCGCATCTTTCAATTCCGCCAAATTGTTTATGTTATCATCATAAACAATTTGCATAACCCCACAAAGTTTCGTTTTAGAAACGATTAAACACGTTTTAAACCAATGTCTTCATTTTTTTTATTTCGTTTAACAATATTGATTACAGTGCCATTCCCGGTGGTGGTGATTTTTGAACTTTTATTTATAATTTTTTTACTTTATTTATTTTATTTATTTTTATTTTCTTTTTTATTTATTTTTATTTTATTTTTTGCGGAAAATAAAATCCCATGACCACTTGTAAGCTATTACCAAGTTTGGTAACATTTGGTCCAGTAGTTTTCATTTTATGGCCATTTCAAAGTGGAACTTTAATTATAAACACCCTGTACATAGATTTAAGACTCAGAAAGAGCAAAAGGCGTTATGTTTGAGTGAAACAATTTAAATTTTAGCTTGTGCCGATGGGCCGCAGGCTGAAGGATTCTGTTCTATAGTATGACCGAGGACAGTTATGTGGCTTTGTACTCAAAGTCTAATGTCATGCGCCAAAACAACTTCAAGGTGAATTACACCTTTCAATTTCACTATTTTAATCCCCTCAATTCCCAAAACGGAGGAAACAGGTAAGGTAAGAATTAGATATTCAAATATGCATTTAATATTTATACAAATCAAGGAACAATTTCATCAACTTTTTTTTAGGCGTAGTAATAACAACACCGATGTTATAGCATGGTTAGATGGTGAAACGTTCGTAAAGAAAAATGTTTTTTTGTGTCTGGTAGGACACGAACTCTCGACCTTCTGTAACCCGGGCAGATGCTCTTCTTACCAACTGAGCTACAGACAACTAACATTCAATCCCTTACGAACGTATTTAAAGCTTATTTCGCGAAATGGAGCGTACTTAATATGACTAACTCTTGGTGTGACTTACGCTCTCAGATAAATGCAGCTCCATGGGAAAACGATAGTTATAAATGAAGGCTATTTTTGGATTGCATAAGAGTGTGGTCTGTGGACCTATATCTATAGACACCATAGTATCTTTAAGCACTGACAGGCTATGTCGGTGTGAATAGCCAGGAGATAGAAAGAGCAATAGAGATATACAAGTGAAGGTAGTTGTCCTAAGAAAAAACATCAAGGAAATGAAATAGTTGGAGGAGGGGAGAATATGCCTTAAAAAACCAAGAAAATCATGTTCCGCAAAGATTCGTTAATATTTTAATTATAATTTATATATAATTTATGTTATAATTTTGTTTATTGCATAGAAAGCGACAGATTGAAAATCAAAGTAAGCACTTCGGAATATAAATGGCTTTAATCTGACATTCGAAAAAGCCAAAATCAGTAAGGAGTAAAAGCACCAGTGCTATACAACTAGCTTCGTTTGTTTGTGGTTTTACAGTTCAAGCACTGTAATTGATTATGGTGTACCGGAGCCTACTGTTTTCCGAGGAATCTGAACCTCTGGACCTACAATTTTCAGAGGAATCCAAACCTCTTAAAGCCTAGGGAACCAAACCCCGGACTACAGTGAGCAGTGTGATCTTTATGAGATTTCTGAGTAAGCATTCTTTGCACTGTTTGGAGTCGAACTCGAATTAACAGCACACTAAGCGAACGCCTTACCACACTGCACCACCACAGGGCGCAGCTAGCTTCCAGTAGGAAAATAACAAGGCGGAAGAAGTATTATATGGACAAAAAGATTGTTATTAACTGTGACTATGTATCAGTATCTGAAACAGTCGCGGTCAAGTACAAGGACACCACTATAAAAATCAAAATATGACCGCAAACAGCGAAAAAGTGGAATAATTTACAGATTTACTCTAATCCTGCAAAAAGAACTAAGTAATAAGTTGGCGAGAAAAAAACTAATTTCTGCTCTTTATAACAAAACGTTAAAACAAGACCCACGTGGTAGTTTGGCGCAGTATATTGAATGCTCTTGCACCATAAAAAAAAAACCAAACAAACAAACAAGCCTTACATTAATTTCAAAGTTTATTTTGGTAATTTTACAGTCTTATGAACCTATAATGGTTTTACGAGTTATGAAAGACTAACCATCATTATTCATCTCGATTTTCACAGTTTGAATTATCGTTTGGCGAAAATTCTTTTTTCCTTTTTGGGTGGCAACAGTTCTGCAAACGTCTGGGAACAAGAAGCAACATGGTGGGACCATGCTGTGACAAGTATGGTTTGTTTGGTAGGTAACACCGCTTGACATAAATATAATAAAAGCAATCAGACAACTTTGAGCGGTTTGTTAGATTATTGGTACATGAGCCGGCTTTCGGCTGCGCTAAAGGGCAGCCTTCATCAGATGTATATGGAGCGAATCGAACATACAGCAGATAATATAATTAAGGAATACAAATGGAAAAAATAATCAATTATTAATAATTTAATAAAATTATTTTTTCCATTTGTATTCCTTGATTATATTATCTGCTGTATGTTCGATTCGCACTATATATATATATATTCGATGAAGGCTGCCCTTTAACGCAACCGAAAGCCGGCTCTCGTACCAATAACCTAATAAACCGCTCAAATTTGTCCTATTGCTTTTATTATGTTTTGTCCAAATCGCAATAGCGCAGCGTTACTTTCTGAAAAACAAAGTTCAAACGAGTAGAACCTGCCTAAACTGACCACCTTTGGGACTGGAATGCAATGGTCGTCATAGAAAGGTGGTCACTGTACACTTCAGACTTTGGCATAGACATGACTAAATCTCCACTAGTTCTGTCTTATAGAAAATGATCATTTTATTCAAGTTGTCATTTTACCAGGTTTCACTGCATATGGTTGGCTGTTAGATTTTAATGTCACATGGTATGTGGCCGTGTGGTGGTAATGCGTTTGTCCGGCATGCCATTATACCGGGTTCGGCTCCCAATAGCAGCAAGAAAAGAAAGTTGGCCGACTAATATCACTCACTATAATGTTGCCCATTGTAGCCTTGGTTTGTTTCCTTAATCTTAAAGGTTGTGTCCTTATGTTTTTCATTGTTAAAGCGGAATATCATCTTCACTTCTAGATTCCAGGGCGAGCATTAAAAAGCAAGGTTGAGCTGCATACGATGCAGCTGTCTCTTAACTATTATACGAAACTTCAATCACTGCCCACTCACCCTCTTTGGGATGTCGTTTTCGAACCTCGTTCAACCTTGCTTTTTAATGCTCGCCCTTCATGCATCCCTTCATTTGGTATTCGGATGGTTAAACTAACCAGAGAATTAGGTATAGATTGTCGGAGCATTGCTCCTACACATACTCATTTATCACCACCATGGGTCATACCTGCCGTGGACATCCATTGCGATCTGGTTAACCACAGCAAAAGCACTACACCTAATGCTTTTTACCAGCAGTTATTCTCTGAATTTCGGGATCATTTTCAAGACTCCAATTTCATTTTTACAGATGGGTCCAAAACAGAAACAAATGTAGGTTCTGCATTTGTCATTAATAACAGTGCCATTGCAGAAAAAATCCCCCCATCATACTCCATTTTCACAGCAGAACTTTATGCCATTTCCATGGCACTTGCGTATATTTCAACTCATAGCTTAATTCCTTGTATAATTTGTACCGATTCTCAGAGCTCTTTAAGAGCCCTGGAATCTTTTAAATATTCACCTCATCCTATTTTATCCAAAATCCATTCACAACTGCAGCACCTGCACAATCATTCCAATATTAAATTCTGCTGGATCCCTGCTCACATTGGTATCAAAGGGAATGAGGCTGCTGATGCAGCTGCAAGGGCAACGAACTCACCACTTGCTTCTAGCCAACTTCTTCCTTTCTCTGACCTGAAACCAATTATCAAGACCTGTGTGAATCAAAGGTGGCAAGAAGAATGGGATCATCAAACCAATAACAAATTGCATAATATTAAACATACAATTGGTAACTGGCCCTCCTCATACCGTAAAAATCGGAAAGAGGAGGTTCTCCTTGCTAGACTTCGCATTGGGCATTCCCATCTCACCCATAGACATCTGTTGGAAGGAAAACCAGCACCAATTTGCCAAGTGTGCAATGAACCCATGAGTGTTTTACACATTTTAACTCAATGCCCCTATTATAGACTTGCCCGCACTCTTACTTTTAACTCTTCATCACTGTCTGACATTTTAAATGACCATGCTGACCATACGCACGTTTTAAAATTTTTAAAAAGTACTGGTTTTTACTACAGTCTTTGATTTTACCATGTTTGGCGCAGTATAGCCCAGATGCTCTTGCGCCATAAAAAAGCCAAACAATCAAACAAACTTCTATATTCAATTATAAATTCAAAGATAGAACGAATTGCGAAAGATGAGATAAATGAAATATACAATTAGATTACGGAAGGTAAGAGGAATTTCTTTTACTTTCACGAAAAAAATATCTCACATTTAAGCAGTTGAAATTTAGGGTGTATGCATGCATGGATGGATGTATGAACGCGGTTGCATCATCCAGTATAGTAAGTATTTAAATTAAAATTATTATAATGTTGGAATTAAACCAGTTTGGCTTCGGGTTGATGAGTTTTGATGGGTTTATAATCCGATTCCCACAAACCCGTGCCTGTTTAAATCATTGACTAATGACTGACTGTATAAATATCCCCCTCACCTCAGAACTTAAGGGTAGTCACACCAACGTGACCGGATTTCCGTCCATGAACTTTGACCTCTAAACCACTGAGCACAGCCATGCATGATTTTTTTCAGAATGCTTCTGTACCGTGAGGTGTCGTTATTAAATTCCTCAAAATTGGTCTCCTATTTTTGTTTATTTGAATTTTGATGGCGCAAGAGCATCTGGGCTATGCTGCGCCAAACATTGTAAAATCGAAGACTGTTGTAAAAGCCAGTTCTCTGTAAAAAGTTAAAGACGTGTGTGGTCAGCACGGTGTTTAAAATATTAGAGAGTGATGAAGAGTTAAAAGTAGGAGTAAGGGCATTGAGTTATTGTTTGGATTTTTTATGGCGCAAGAGCATTTGGGCTATACTGCGCCAGGCATTGAGTTAAACTATGTAAAATGCTGATGGATTCATTGCACACACACATGACAAATTGGTGCTGGTTTACTTTAAGTATATGTATATGGGTGAGATGGAAATGGCCCAGTGCGGAGTCTAGCAAGGTAGGTAGGTTGGTTGTGTTTTAGTGGAGCAAGGATAGCAAGGGTCATTCTGCACCGAACAAAGTAAGTCTCCTATTTCTAGATTTCCTCTTTGGAGAAATGGATGGTTTTAGCATTTACCATCTGCTCATGTTCTTTGCTTATTTATCAGCGTATGTTTCTTGTCCGAAACTCAGCAAAACAAGTTTCTTGTTTTTAAAAAAAGCCAAGAACATATTTCCCAAAGTTTAATCTCTGACCCGTGGCTTTCAAAGAAACAATCTCTTAAGAAATAAAAGGCAAATTTTTTCTTCGGAGAAAACTGCTCTTAAATCCCCTACAATTCGACTTTACGTCCTTTTCTACCATTTCTATTGCAAAAGGAGCTTTTGAGCTCATAGATCTATAAGTGAGTTTCATGCTTTCAGAATTCACATAAGTGGCTATTTTTTGCTCTTTTTTTCCTTTAGGCTATTTGTTTCATTTACTATTTGTGCCTTAGTCCCCACATCCCCAGGCTACAGCAACATTATTGGGTACAATTGGGTACAGAGGATAAATAACCATTTTGCACAGTCAACAGTAATTCAGTAATTTGTAATTAAACTTGTTTTCGGATAAAAAAAAATATTGCTTTGTTTGCACCTTTATGCTAAAAATTTGAATTTTTGAATTATTTGAAACCCGGCACATCCTTTTTTTTCACGTCACGGAACTTACATAAATTGTAATTTTGTTTTAGAATTTAAGATACTGAAAAAAAAAATATACAAAAAATGAATGATTTAATGAACTAATTCAAATCATGAAGTTTTTTGCTGAAACAAGAATACTATTATATGAGTATATTTATGATTGTATTCTACTATTGTATGATCAATTTTGCAATATCAGAGGTTCCCAACCCTTCCTAAGACAAACACCTTTAGGAAACGTCTGACAAATGTTCGCAGTCCCCCTGCAAAAGTTATATATATGAGGATAAAAAAATCTAATTTCTAATTATAGAATTATATATAATATTAATCAACAACAAATTTTTAGGTAGTCAGCTGTATAGCAAAAAGATTATTTATTGCTAAAACTTTATGTTTCGATTCGAGCTGTGCGAATCATCATCAGAAGAGGTTAAATTACATGAAAAACTTTTGAGAAAATTGTAGAATATACGTAAGTTGCGGAAACAGTATAAATACGTTGAAATAAATTATTATGAAATTTTAGAGACGAATATAAAAGCCAAAACAGAAGGAAATGAAATCGAAAAATAAAAACTGACATTTACACGTTACAGTTTTGTTAGAATGGGTAGCCAAGCAACGGGAATGGTTTTTGCATCGTCTCTATTAAAATTATTAGGATGCTTGATGATCCCTATTGCTTCTCTGTATAATCTGGGCCAAAAATTAGTTGATTTTGCGAGAACTTTAGTATGGTCAAAAAGGATTAAATGGTTATTTAAAATTGAATGTTCTGCTTGCCGATTTTGTTATCAAATGTTATGTTTGATTCATGTTATGTTTGACCAAATGTTATCTTTGTCCTCGACACTCCGGGCTAAACGGAGGGACCCTGGTTCGAATCCAGGATGGGGAAAGCGTCTCTTTTTCTCCAAAACAAAAAAGCTCTAGTTTGAGCTATAATATATACGTAGGTGGTAAAAAATTTTGTATAATCATTGAAGACTTGTTTAATCAATGTGTGGGATATCAGATATCTCTTCATCAGTGAAACTGTGATATTAGCAATACTATTAAGAAACGAATATTCCATATACTCCGAGATATATCTTAAATAGTTAGCGAAGTGGTAAGTAGAACAAGACACGCCCAGAAAAAAAAAACCTTCACTGATTCGTCAACCAATATCTACTCCATCCATTCACTAAATCACATATGTGTTAATTTCCCTTGATACCATTTATCTTGCGATGGATTCGTTTCCCACTGAGTAGTCGAAGCTGCGCATATTACAGATAAGATAATTTGATCCTGAAATTCGTATAAGACAAATATTCTACGGCAGGATATTTGTCTTATTTCGAAGGCGTTATTGAAAATATGCGAATTTAAGAACTTTCTTCTGAAAACAGAAAATCGTAGGAATTTAAAAAAAAAAATAGTTTTATTCCACATATTTTTATTGATGACAGAATGTTAGAACATATGCTTATTTTCCTACCCACCTTTGTTTGGGATCTGGTTCCTAAAGGCTAGTCCACACTGGAAGGCCTGGTCTCGCGATTTTGGTCTCAGAAACCAGGTTTGACAATTGTCTATAGACATTCAGTAGACAATCAGGTGGTCTAAATGTCTCTTTAAAGGTTAGTCCACACTGGAAGACAGGGTCTCGCGATTTTGGTCTCAGAGACCAGGTCTAACAATTGTCTATAGACATCCAGTAGACAATCAGGTGGTCTAAATGCCGCTCTAAAGGTTAGTCCACACTGGAAGACAGGGTCTCACGATTTTGGTCTCGGAGACCAGGTCTAATAATTGTCTGTAGACATCCAGTAGACAATCAGGTGGTCTAAATGTCGCTCTAATGGTTAATCCACACTGGAAAGCCTGGTCTCGCGATTTTTGGTCTCAGAGACCGGATCTACAATTGTCTGTAGATATTCAGTTGATCTAGAAGACGCTCTGAGACCAAAATCAAGGTACATTGGTCTCCCATCCGAAACGGGAGTACTGAGACAATCACTGTACAATGTTCAGCAACATTGCATAGTGTTGACGCTTATGATACTGTGGACTCATTGGTAAACACTTGGCCAATGTGTTCTCGCGTAATTATTTCTTCGCTGGACAATGTGGCCCAACGCTAAAGTTTTGCAGTTAATAGAAGATATCATGTATTACCTTGTTTATGGGACATTATTAGCCCACATTACAGAAATCAATCGAAAAGGAGGATAGAAATGGAAGCTATCTAGCTAGAAAACACGATGTGTCCGCAGCTGATCCGAACCCCTTGGGTACAGATTCATTTGAAAAAAATTCTTGCGTTTGGAACGGATTTAATTTGCTGATTCGCACTGGAAGAAACGTTCTCTTACAACTGATACCAATCACTCTTGCCATGAACAAGAACGTACATGTTTAATTTCGTTCTAGTTTGAATGACGAATTAGACTCGTCATCCATAACTTAGGCAAGACAAGTGCATGATGAGTCTCAGTCGTCAAATGTACCCAAGGGGTTAAGAAAAAATTCACAATTTGAAAACGACATTCAGTCGGGAATACAAAAAAGTTAAAAATAAAAAAAGAGGTGGTGACTCTTCTTACGTACCTCATTGGTACGCATACAATAATTTGCTATTTCTCCCCCAAGGTACTGAATTACGAGAAGAATCAAGGAAGAATGCTTCAATACTGACTCGAGACATGCATACAGGTGTGGACACGAGACAAAGTCTATAAACTGTCTCAAGATAATGTCTACAGACCGCCCGGAACCGTCTACAGAAAATTACTAAACCCAGTCTCGCAGTGTGGATTTATCTTTAGACAATAAAGTTTGGGAAAAATATAGGTCCCGATGTAGTATTACACTACCTTAGCTATCCTTATGCCGTAAAACAAACACTAAAAACAGGGTACAATTAATCAACATGAATTGTGCCCTGTTTTCAGTGTGTTTTATGGCGCAAGGATAGCTAAGGTCATGTACTACACCGAGACCTGCAATTTGGAAATCTGTAGATCCCGGTTAGTTTCTCGGAAAACTGTAGGCCTCGGTGTAGTACGACATGAGCTTGGCTATCCTTACGCCTTAAAACAAACACTAAAAACAGGGTACCCAATTACAGGGTACTATTTAACTCGTGGGAGTTCTGAAACATTTCGGAACAAAAAACTTAATTAAAAGTTTCAAAGCTTGACACAAAAATAACAGTTTAGTCTGTGCGTAAAAATACAGAAGCTGAGTCAGCAAAACCATTTTGCTGCAAAATTTCTTGTATGAACCGAAAGACTGTACTTTTGAATAGGAAATCTAGTTTATACACGACAGTTGGCAGCTATAAAGATGTACACATAACCTAAACACCAGTGCATACTTCCATTAAGAAATTATACGTTTATTTTACGGGCCGACACATTCTCCCTTCGCAAAATACGTTTATTGTCTTTAGAAATATTCTGTAGTTTTATTAAATTTATAGTTCTTTGCAAAATTATGGAATTTTACTACCAGAAAGTTGCATTCTTTCTTATGAAATGACACATTGTTCTGTATCCTCCTTTTGCACAAGAAAAATAACATTTTTCAACATATTTGTTTACACTTTTAGACTTAATGGGGATGCTAAAGAAATGTTTTCACGCTATAATTATATTTTTGTTTAACCTATAAATCCATGTAGAATATTCTATACATTGGGCAACGACTTTTTCTTCTAGTAGAAACTGAGTGGATGTAGAGCCCTCTCTACACGGGACATCAGGAGGATATGAAATAACATATTCCTATCTTAAGATATGACGTGTATATTTCATTATGGAAAACTAACGTTTTATTTGCCTTTTGGAGAGTTCTATGGCCTGCGTGCAGTGCCGAATGGAATAGTGTAGTGTTTAGCGACAAATCCCATTTCTGTCTCACCTAGGATAAGGCTGCGTCTAGTCCTAATGTGTTCCGAGGAATTGGAAACTCAAAGCCTAGGGAACCCACCCCCGAACTGCAGTGGGAAATCAATTGGTAGGCGTTCTTTTTATCAGTTTGTTAGGAGTCGAACCCGAGATAACGACATGCTAAATGAATGCGTCATCACTGTACCGTCGCGAGGTCCATACAATGGACTTTTCCTCAAGAAAATCTGTGTGAAATGCCATCGCAGTAAATAAAAGCAATCCATGAAGAAATGGAAATATCAAAAAAGATCCTTAATATGTCAAAGACGCTGCTTTAAGTGCTTTATCTGCATGAAAGAGCAAATTTAACACTGTAATAATTTTCCATCATTTGTAGATATTATATTTTTATGAAAATAATATTCAAAATTAAGAAAATTTCCGAACGATATATTGTACCATTCTTTGAGCAACATATGGTATCGTTTTTAAACGATTTATTGTGTCAGTTTTGATTAATTGTATTTTTATGGCGAAAGGACACGTGAATTGACCATTCTGCCCTAATGTATCGGTTTTAAAGAATGTATTATATTTTTGGAAATTATATTTCATATTGTTCCATTCTTTTTATTGCAAAAACATTCGTGTGAACTTCATTGCGCAAGGGTCTATTGCGTTGAGTGCTACAGTCTTTGGATATAAAAAAGTTAAATTGCACTTTTGAACACCGCATTCCTGCACACGCGCACAATTGCACAACCGTCCTTAAGTTCTCTTTCCATCTTATGCATAGAAAAGAGGACACTTTTGGCGTCTCTTTCAATCCCACAAAATTGCCATTTCGTGTTGTTGGCAAGACTATACAAAGATTTCTTTTTGTTCATTTTGATGTGTCCTCCGTAATGCTGAAGTATTCCATGATTCTTGTTGAAGCACGCTTTATTCCAGAAAACAAAGCAAGAAAACAATTCCCCCAAACCTTGTAAAAATGATTTGTTATGAGAGCCTCCGCCATTTTTCCCCGTGGGATAAAGAAATGTATTTTTCAGTAGAAAAAAGTTTACAGGACGTCTTCCATCTTCCTTCAGCGTCGTTCATTTCAAGTTATGTCAACAATATTAAATTTTATTTTATTTTTAACTAAACTTCTGTCATAATACGTCTCAGCATGAAAAAGAATTATAAAAAAAGAAATTTCATTTCACGATGAAACGTCCTTACCTCAAATAAAATTCCTCAATTGATATTTTTGCAAAAAGCATTTAAAACAAGCGAACACATCGTAATCTATAATTTTCGTTTTAATTTATATATCCCCTATGTGGAAAGTGATGCCCCTCCTGTGTCAATAAAATGTAGCATTTTTCCCATATAATTTTATGTCATTCATATAAATTACATGGAATTTTTTTCATGTTTGAGATTTCGCATCCTAATAAGGTTTAGTTTAAAAGGGTTATTGATGGAATAAATAGTATAGTAAACGGTTGGTTGGATCTTTTATGGCGCAAGGATAGCGATGATTATTCTGCGCTAAACAAAGGTAAACATGGTAAACAGCAATGGTGAAAATGAGTCCCCTTGGAAAGCTCCTCTTTTCCGAGACAGACGTTAGAGGGCACAGGTTTTCGCCTCAAATGTTATGCCGAAGTATATCTATAATCCACGTCTGGTAACATTTTGTAAGGCGTACAGAGAGTTTGTGAATGCTGTGACATCGATACGGATAGTGTCACATGACTGTTTACGACATGGCTGTTTTCCAGCCTTCCACTGCTAAGGTTTCCCTTAACAGTGAGCGATGGTCGTCATCGTTTAGAATGGTCTCTCACCAGAGCTGCATAGGGTGCCGAATGGAACAGTGTAGCGTTCAGCGACAAATCCCATTTCTGTCTCACCAAGAGTGATCACCGTGTGAGATACGTGGCCATCGGGCTGATTCATTTGCCGTCACACAGCCCGTCAACGTGGCATCATGATTTAGGGTGCAATCAGCGTCAATAGCTGTTCATTTCTCATACACGTTACGGGCCCATTAATGGGACACCGGAATGTTGAGGTGCTGCAGCCCATAGAACTAACGTATCTGCAAAGCGTCCCACGGCGCTAACACATCTTCAGAGCGTCCCACAGCACTAACATATTTATAGGGTCCCAAAGCACTATCTGCAGGGCGTCCCAAATGCCAGCTTTTAACAGGATATACATAGCTCCTATTCAGCAATGTATCATTCAAAATAGAGGTCCCACTTATTGATTATCCTATACTTGAAGCCACTGAGCTTTGCCTGCATGTGAAATTTAATCATTTGTTCTACATCTATTTGCCTATTTATGCGTGCACGTTGGTCTGTGTTCGAGCATTCCTTCATGTTGGCACCTTCTCTCCCTGGCAGCTCATAATCGACATCTTACCATATATATATATATATATATATAAAATCAGTATTCACGGTATATATGTATATAATCAATATTTACCTTATATATATAATCGGTATTGTACCGTGTGTATATATATATATATGCACATGTGTGCGTACAATCAGTATTTTGCTGTGATCAAACCATTAGGTCATCACTGTACAATACAACCGTACGGTAAAGTAGAACTATGGCGTTTGTCTGTAGTGTGGAAAGTTGAACTCCGTAGGCATGGAGAACTTGCTGTTCATTTTACTAATCCGTGTTCCGGGGGTTGATTCCCTAGGTCCTGGGAGACAGGGACGCGGACCCTTCAGAAAGCTGTAAGTCCTTATGCAACGCAATAGGGGCGTATCGGGAAAATATTTTTGGTGGAGTTCACGGCTTGTAAATCAATGTAATCTATTCCGCTAAAAGCGATGCCGAGCTCGGTAATTAATAAGTAAATTTGTCATTCTCAAAAGGGGGGGGGGGCCCTTTGCATCGTAATCTGACCTATCATTGCGCCTTATTACACAACGAAATCACAATATATTATTAGAGAACGCAGTGGAGTAAGTAGCAAGTAAAAAAATATGTGGACTCAAGTAGTAAAGATACTATTAATATTACTCAAGTAATAAAGATCATGTGATGCGGTGCTATAAGGAATAAAGCATCTTGATATACAATTGGGGGGGGCTTGGGTCTCCTGAGCCCCCCTTTTCTAAGCCTCTGAGAATATGTGAACACTTTGATTTGAATGCCCACTGTTTGGCCAATCCACGGTTTAGTGTCCAACGATCAGTCAAATAATAGTAAAGTTGTCAGTTACTTCTCAGCACACCATATCAAGAAATTGACATCACTCCAGACCTGCAGTCAGTTTCGAAACGGGTCACCCTCTCGAAAACCGATAGCGCCTGTTATTGCCTAACTTCGGTGATTGCATAGAAACCAATATTTCCAGTAATAGACAGCCCGCATCAGAACCGTAGCTACAGAATCTTGCGACCCTTAGTCACGGGCATATTTCCCCCTACGAGTTATTTTAGCTAATTTTACGCCCTTGGCGTAAGCCCTCTTCACTCCCCTACTAGCTACTGCCCTGGTCCGAATGCAAAAGCAAAATCTTTTCTTTATTTTCTTCAGAAGAGTAATCGCTCAAAATCATTCATTTTCAAAGTAAAAAAAAAAAATATGTTTAAAGGAAATTTAATGGCTTAATATGGATATATATATTTTTTTTTTTTAATATCTGTCGTCATAGCAACGAGCAACAATTGTTGCCACTTTCAAGATCAGTTTCATATTGCCGGTTCGGTTGCCAATTCTTTGGAACTGGTGCAAATTTTAAGGTCATTTATAAAGAAGGAATTAAATCGCTGGTCATTTTTCCAAAACTTGGCTTTTGAAAGCGGTTCAACGACCTTCGTCGACACCGGGAAGAATGCCAGAAGACGTTGCCAATGGGCGAAAGACTCATCAATTTCACAATCATCTTTTATTACGCTCTGTTTTTCTTTTAAATTCAAAGTATTTTAATTATACACTTTTGTCAAATTATAAGTGAAAACTAAATGTTTTTCATTTTTTTTTTCCAAGAAGAATAGGGTATAGTTATATTGCGTATTTCCGGAAATGATCGTTCTTGAATTTTGCAGTTTGTTCCAATAATAAAGTGATAGAATAAATACACTAAGACGATATATTGGCATAATATTATGGTGTATGTATATTCGTCAAATATAGTGGATTAATGGTGTATATATGTCATATTCGTCAAATATAGTGGATTAATGGTGTGTATATATATATATATATGTATATTACAAACTAGAGGCAAGTCTAGAAAATATGTTGGTACCAAAACGAACACCTCTAAGGGCTCCCTAAGGGAGTCCCTTAGACGTAACTATAAACGAAGGGGGCGGATTCACCAAACTGGTAAAGGTGCCAAAGGAAGAAATGGCTACTGGGAAAAGGATCCATTTGTACAGTTTGGGAAACACTGGACAAGATCAGGGCCGGATTATCCACAGGGCACGTAGAACCAGGGCCCTCGTGCCCACCATGGCAACCAGCACGCTAAAAAAATACATGTTTTTTAGAACATTTCGTTCCCGAATTAAAGTTTTACTTCCGAAGTCTAAAAGCATTAAAAAAACAATTATAGGATACTCTTATTAAAAAAATTTATACAAAGGGAGAAGGGTCAACAACGTATGAAGCCAAAACTTTTATTTCCAACCTTTGGTGCATAGTTTGTTCTTTCGTTATTATCCATTGAAATGGATCTTTCTGCAAAAGTCAAATCGAATTCATCAAACATTATTACGTTTGTGGTGTTCAACGGCATCATCACCATCATCACCAAATTTCATAACAAAAAAATCAACTAGAAATTGCTGGCGTCAATACAATTTAGGTTCGGGTGAGATTTAAGGAATTTCTCATAAATATTACTTGTTATGCTTACCTCCTTCGAGTTTCGTGAAAAAATTGAATCCTTAAAATACTCATGCTCTGTATGTTATTAATTAAATAATAGTAAGCAATGTCATTTTCATTGTAAATTTGACAAAATAAGATCGTAACTCATTCTCTTTATCAAATAGCATTACTCTAAAAATTATTTTGTTCCAGGTGGGTTTGACAACCAACCCATATTTTTTTAAGAACATGGTCGGAGATTTTAGAGATTTTCTGCCAAAAGTTGGTGCTTTTTTAAAGTGCATAAAAAAATTTCACAAAAGGGCTAAAATTAGTTACAGATTATATTTCAAAGGATGAATAAACCTTTCCTGCCGCAGCTCTTATGTAGTTTAAGTATAGAAGCCTTCCAAATAAATCAAATGAATAGAGGGTTGCTTTGATTGTGTCTTTCCCTCAGGACTTGACTGTGATATGAGTGATAGCACTGGATATGAGTGTGATATGACTGTGGATATGAGTGTGGTATGACTGCGTATGTGGTATGACTGTGGCGAGTGTGGTAAGAATGGTGGATATGAGTGCGCGACTGTGGATAAGAGTGTGTGGTATGACTACTGTGGATATGAGTGGTATGACTGTGGATATGAGTGCGGTAAGGACTGTGATATGAGTGTGGTATGACTGTGGATAAGGATATGTATGACTGTGGATATGAGCGTGGTATGACTGTGGATATGAGTGTGGTTATGACTGTGGATATGAGTGTGGTATGAGGTGGTATGACTGTGGATATGACTGTGGATATGAATTTACAGTACCTGCGGATATGACTGTGGATATGACTGTGGATAAGTGACTGTGACAAGGACTGTGGATATGACTGTGGATAAGGAATTGGGTGGATATGACTGCATACGACTGTGGATATGACTGTGATATGACTGTGGATAAATAGGATTTAACATTATTACTCATAATTGGCAACATTAACTTCAGGCAATATATTTTTTAATGGGAGGGGAAAATCCCCCCCCCTTCGTCTGCGATAAATAAAAGATTGCTTAAAATGGTCCGTGGATGACCAAAGTTTGAGAAACACTGTCTTAAGGCCTAGGGAACCAAACCCCTGGACTACAATGGGCAGTGCGATCTTTATGAGATCTCTGAGTAAGCGTTCTTTGCACTGTTGGGAGTCGAACCCGAGTTAACGGCGCACTAGGCGAACGCGTTACCACACTGCGCCACCGCAGGGCGCAGACATTAGTAAAAAAAGTTGTTGCAACCACAGCGAGCGAAGTAAGAGTTCACGAGTAGATTGTTCATTTACTTACGGTATAAAATACCGGAATTTAAACGATTTAGTAGGTTTATGAGTAAAGACAACGTTATAAGCGTTGTCTTTACTTATACATCTAATCTGCGTAATACTACGTCAAATTGTTTTACATTTAATACGTTAAGTCTGATGGAGTGAAATTTGTCCATGCACTACGAAGTGAGGGAGGGGCCTGTCTTTGCCCGTGGGCCTTGAAGCCCACTATGTCTTTAATCCGGCCCTGTGCAGGATGAGATTGGGGTATTGACGGGTACGATAAACCTGATCAAGTCAGGATTATCGATCGACAGTGACACGATGTGATCACTTTCCTGTCCCCCTATTTATAGCTGTCCGAATCTTGTGCTGTAAACGACTTACTTTTAGCTAACAACAAAGCCATAATGGCGACAATTTTTTTTCAATTTAAGGCGACTTACAAGTAAAAATTTCGGATTTTTTTGAAGAACGTAGGGCTTTAAATTTTTTTTTTTTTTTTGAAAAAAGTAAATCAACTTCAATTTATCAACTTATTTGGTGGGGGAAAAAAATTGAAGTCCGTCCGTTTTAAAAGCTTCCAGAATATGTGATTTCAGTAAGTGTAATTACTGTAAAGTTCAATAGTTTTGCATGTTTTTTAAAATGCATTTGACTATTCTTCCTTATCACGGAAAATGCTCCTTGCCCCACAATTTTCATCCAATTTTCATAAAAATTTTACGTTATTAACGTAATGTGAATAAATAAACCGATTTTTTTTTATACAAGTCGAACACTACGCAGATTAAATTAAGAAACAATTTTTATCAACGTACTGTAGCAAAGCATTCGCTTTCTTTTTGGTTTTACGGCTCAAAGACTACAGTGGTCATGCTGCGCCGGGACCTACTGTTTTCCGAGGAATCCGAACCTCTTAAGGCCTAGGGAACCAAACCCCGGACTACAGTGAGCAGTGCGATCTTTATGAGATCTCTGAGTAAGCGTTCTTTTTGCACTGCTGGGAGTCGAACCCGGATTAGCCGCGCAATAGGAGAACGCGTTACCACACTGCGCCACCGCAGGGCCTGTAGCAAAGCGAAGTTAACATCATGGCATGGTTATATGGTGAAACGTTCGAAAAGAAAAACGTTTTCCGCTTTCGGTGGGGCACGATCTTCTACAACCCGGGCTGGAGCTCTTACCAACTGAGCTACAGACGACGAACATTCGATCACTTACGAGCGTATTTAAAACGTATTTTCCGAAACCAGTTATTTCTTTGCGAAAGTTTCACAATCTAGCCATATCAGAACATCGGCGTTAATATTACTACGCCTAAAAAACGTTGATAAAAATTGTTTATTAAACCGGTGTTAGAATTTTGATGTCATCACATATTTCAATCAATTTTTATATTTTTGACATTGAAAATGCAAAAAAATTATGTATGTTGACATTATTCATGTAAAGACATAATAAAAATACTAATCCTTACAAGATTTTGTTACCACTATTTTGTGAAATTATTAATGAAAAATTCATCGTATGGGACAATTTTAGCTAATGATAATATCAGTACTTAAAAAATAACAAAATAAATAATATTGAAAGAAGTAACCAGTTTCAAATTTGTCGTGGTATTTTGTTATATGGAAATGTATTTTACATGAAAATTTCAACGAATTCTATGTTTGTTTGTTTGGATTTTTTATGGCGCAAGAGCATCTGGGCTATACTGCGCCAAACATGGTAAAATCAAAGACTGTTGAAAGCAAGTTCTATGAAGAACTGAAGTTTCAATTTTCACTAGTAGGTTCCTCCTGATTGGTTCTCTATACGGGAAAATAAATCAAGTTTAAAAATAAATAAGCTGACACTTTCTTACACGGCCGTTTGTCCATGTATTGCATAAAAGAAATTAGAAAGCAAAACTTTCCTTTTTTAATGCCGTGAGAAAACTACCAAACAGATCAAATACTACATTCTTTGTCACATGTGAAGGTGAACAATGCACTGCGCAAACGAAAATACGCATAAACGCCGTTTAATATGAGCAGCAACGACTTTTTTACAATTACCTTAAAAAATTTCTAAGGCGGCGGAACACCACCGAAACGATGGTAAGAAATTCGTTACAGTTCATGTTAAACTGCGCTTATGGGTATTGTTAAATACTACATCCTTTGTTAAAACATTTGTACATTCTGTTTAGCATGAAATATATAGATGTTACTAAAAGTTACTGTTTTGGGATGTCTTAAGGCTATTTTGTTTGTGGTTTTATGGCTCAAGGACTACAGTGGTCATGCTGCGCTGGGACCTACTGTTTTCCGAGGAATCCAAACCTCTGGTCCTACAATTTTCCGAGGAATACGAACCTCTTAAATCCCAGGGAACGAAACCCGGACTATAGTGAACAGTGCGATCTTTATGAAGCCTCTGAGTAAACGTTCTTTGCACCGTTGGGAGTCTAACCCGGATTAACGGCGCACCAGGTGAACGCATTACTATTCTGAACTACCACAGGACAATGTCTTAAGGCTTTCAGGATCTTGAAAACACTATGCAATTTAAGCTAAGAGTACATTAAATGCAACTTGGGTATGGAGTATTAGACCATTACCAAAGTTTACGCAGTCCCTAATAAACTACGCTTACTATTGATAAATGTAATCCTTATATATACATTTCGCTTTCCTTCCTATATTTTACTACAATAAAACCTCTATAACGGACACTCCTTAATAGCGGACATTCCTAATCTCTCAGTGTTTGCTGTGTCTTAACTCTCGGAACAGCGAAGAGTCCCGAGTTGTCCACTATTAAGAGGTTTTACTGTAATTATTTCTTGAATTTGTTCATTGGTAGTTGGTTTGCTATAAATACCAAAATATGCGAACTTCTATAAAGGCAAATAACCATGCTGTCCCTCTCCTTCTTTTCATGACGAACATTATATAGAGAAGCACGAACTACAACATAGGCATCATAAGCTTTGGTTAGGCGGCTTCTACAGAAAAAAGTTGGTTGTATGCTTATGACGCGAGGTCAACAATGGCCATTCTGTGCCAAGCAAGGTAGGACATAACATGCGATTTAAAATGAACATTAAAACTATAATGATTAAAGGTATTATAAATGTTGGAATGGTAAAGTCGTACGATTTCTTGTGCATAGTTTTGCAGTGTGCAAAATGCTAGATGCTTACTAATTTTTTAGAAAGTTTACAAAAAGAACACTTTCTGAAGTTCAAACATTTTATTCAATGGATTCTTCATGAAAGTAAACTTATAAATAACAAAAATAAACATTTATACACCTGTGTAAATTCATTATCAGCAACAAATAAAAAAAATCTCACCTGCCTGAAAAAAAGACTTTGTTTTCTGTTTAAAAACCAACTAATGACGTTAAATACAACTGGTGACGTCACTACAGTCGATGCACCAAATCTGCATAATTTAAATGCACAAATTAATAAATAAAAATAAACTAAATAAAAAATAATACGACCGAAAGATTTACTAACAATAAGTAACAATCAAACAAAACGATATAATAAAATGAGATGAGATTGGAAAGGCTAATACGATGAGAGAGAGAGAAAAGGTTAAAACTGAGTTTATGGTTAAAAACGTAGCATAAAACATCACGACGGTTAAAATCTTTTCGGTTAAAAGCTAACGAACGTTGTCGGTTAAAATTTGTTCAACTTGTTAAAACGTTTAACGGTTCGTTGCATGTAGCAAATATCGGGGTCAGAAAAAAGACAATTTGCATCACTGCACTTTTTCAGCATATTCTAATACAAGCAAAACATTTTGACGAAAGAAATGAAGGATCTAGAACAGGTGGCGTCTAGATGTGCCATATGTGTTCTTGGGGTCGGTTTTCAAAATATGAACACAGTGAGGAACTGCATTATCATTTGTGAAGGGTTCGCGTCTGACGCAGGATTTTGAACGAGGTATCATGTAAGGTTAATGTATGTAAATGCTGTATATATCCTCATTACTATGCGGTACACAGTGCACTATTTATATATGAGACGTCACTTCCTTTTATTTATAGTTATTTTTATCCGTTACTAATTTAATTGAAGTTCCGTTTGTTTTGTTTTGTTCATCTAGTACACTATTATGAATTTCCAATAACAGGAAAAAATATTTTTGGCAAGTATAATAATATAGTGGAACCTAGTAAATTGACCATCCGGATAAAGGGACCGTTTTTTAAAAGCAAAAACTGGTAGGGACTTAAACCTCAATTACATTGGGCTAGTGTGCTCGCTCCTGCTAGATGACCAACCAGTCAGCGAGTATTAACGGAATTTCGGTTACACAGAGCTAGTTCAACTCAGTACAAATGGGCAGCAGATGCGCTTAGTAGACGATTGCTAACAGCGATTTTTCTAAACTGGCTTTCAATTCCTCCCACCCCTTTCCAGGGTTTGCTTTAGCCCATCAGATACTAGGAAAGCCGGGCGAGTAGCGAGAATAGTAGCCCACTCCTCAACTTCACTTCACTAGCCGAGCGAGCGGCAAGTTAACTAGTTAACATCATTAAACAAAGAGTTTATCGGCAGCGAGTAATTTTGCCAGCGAGGAGCGAGTAAACTCGTCCAATATAACTGAAGCTTTAGTCTTGCCTACAACGAAGTCTGGCGTTTTTACAGGGACTACCCTTCTATGGAGGTCATTTTAGTCCGGTCCCAAAAGTGGTCATATTAGACGGGTTTTACTGTAATTATAATGTTCACTAATAGAGAAAAATAATTTCATTCGCAATTGCAGAAATATCAAAATCTCGTATTTTGCTTTTAGACTCATTCCACAAAAATACAAAACAGTTGCGAATTAAAGGAACTTAGGATTTCCAAGCTCCCCATTAGATATCAGAAATTTTTTTAATGCCGCATTACGTAATCTTCATTAAAATCACTTAAACCTCCATAATTTTTTAAATGTCACGCCACTGATGCAAAAATGAATTTTTTGAAAATGAAAGAACAACAGTGCAGCAAATTAAAATTATGAGAGAATCCCCCTGCCCCCAGCAAAAGTTGGTTGGTTGCATTTTTATGACGCAAGGACATCAAGTGTCATTTTACGCTAAGCAAGGTCAGACCATACGTACCCTTCCCCCATAAAGAGATTATCTTTACACACGATGTGAAAAAAATTATAAAGAATAAAAAGCATACGAATACGCTAAACAATCTGATTTATATAACAGCTTATGTTACTCAAAAATGCAGGACGTATACACGAGTGTAATGTATACATGAGTGGACGTATACATGAGTGTAATATACGTAGTCTGACTTCAAAAGAGAGTCTTCTCCATGCGTTCACCATCCTCCCCCCACGAAGAAAAAAATCACAATATATATGTCATGATAATGATGTACGGGTATGTATGAATTATGACAGTTTATCCGAGGGAGAGGGTGGAGCACAGTTGGGGACTTTTTTGGCCCACTTTTTTGGCCAAGCTACACCACTGATATATAGATATGCACACACAAAATTTCGGTTTGGGTTTGGTTTTGGTTACATTTTTATTGCGCAAAGACTGTGAGGGTCATTCTGCATCAAATAAGGTGAGACTGTACGTGCTGTTTTAAATGAGAATAAGTTAAATCTAAAAAGGTAAAATGTATTAAAAGTAGTGGGTTACATGGAAGTTTCGATGAAGAAGTAGAAGAAGTTGTAGAAGGTTCGATGGAAAAGGCCAATATTAAATAAGTTAGAAACGAGTTTATGATTAAAAGGATTGCCTAAAATGTCACGAAGGGTAAAATTATTTTGATTAAAAGTTAATGAACGTTGCTGGTTAAAATTGGGACAAGACGATAAAATATGCAAAATGTTGCATGTAGCACACATCGGCGCATCTTCGCTCTTTAAAAGATGTTATGGGAGAAGCGTGTGTGGCCGATGCAAAGTCTAGCAAGAGTTACCTCTTTGCGGCGCTCACTCCTAAAGCTCGACTGCCACATTTGAATCCGTGGTTTTACATGAAGTTTATTAAAGACTTACTGGTCGCATTCCAACTGCCATTTATTGAACATATGGGATGAGACATGACTGTTAAAACCTTGGAATGAATTGATCGTATTATGAGGTTCTATAGTTGCTGTTTTTGCAGAAATGTCTGCCTGTTCATTACCAAAAATGCCAACATGGCCCGGAACCCAACAGAATTCCACAATGTAAGATATTATTACCCTTCACAGGGATAACACAATTGCCACGTAGTGTATCCTAGCATGAGCTAATAAACATGGGTGTCGGAATTTTCACGTATAATTATTCCCCACGAAAAAACACAAAAAACTCGCCACGGAGGCTTTTCTGTGTTGACCACTAGTTGTGTTATCATCCCTCTGAGGGGTAATAATATCTTACATCCTTATATACGGAGAAAGCTTTGTTCCTGTCCTCGTTCGTCTAGCGATCAAGACATTTCGAGCTCAACGGAGGACAGTGTGTCTTTCTCCTAAAAACAAAAGCTCTAATATGAGCTAATAAACCTGAGTGTCGGAATTTTCAGGTAGAATTTCACAATATACTGTGCGTTATTTATATTCACTAGTTGTTTTTGAACTCTGTGGATGACGGAGTGGTGCGACGCACACAAAATTAAACTAGGAAACATCTTTTATAAACATCACTATTTAGATTTTTTTAGGGGGGCGTTGGTTTATTGAAATGTAAAATTCAGTTTTATGGATTTTACTCTCTTCTGTGAGTTCAAAATGTCATAAAGGTTTTATCTGAATTATTAGATTATCTTGAACCATAATGCTAAACGTAGTGCAGCATCAATAACTGAACGAACACAACCCCCTTTGTGCCAGGAAATGGATATATGAGTCTCTAGGAGATTTAGTAGATGCCCCCCACCACCAATTATGTTAAATGGTAAACTATGATTATTATATTATTAAAATGTTTCGAGTCGGGCCCTTCGGAATCCCGGGTCCTTAGGCATTTGCCCCCCCCCCAACCTTTCTCAAAAGATTGACGCTTTTTAAACTCCCTTATACACAGAAATAGCGTAAAAGAAAAAAAAAAGATTGCGTTTTCTCTTGCACCATAAAAGCTTACCATATCATAGGGCCAAATTAAACTTTTGCATCATATCTTATTTTTGAAAATTATAGATTATATAATATTGTTGGAAAAACGAGAGATACATGATGTTTGGCATTAATTCGGACGATTTTCATCTTCTGAATCATAATCTTCGACACCTTATTTGTAAGCAGCAAGCGATGTTGTAATTTAACTGATGAGTATTTTTGTAAGTGCAGTCAACTCTTCCATTAACAAGATTTAAGGGAAGAGCGATAAACATCGTTCCAGAAATAGGACGCTAACCGGAATATGTACAATTCTATAAAGTACCTTAAAATACAGTCTTTAAACAGAAATATTTTTAGTTAGAACGACGTTATTGAGAGAAAGTACTGTATTACTTCAATTGGAGTACCAGTACAGCAATTAGCTGGCATAAAATGTACTGGGTATCAAAGAGTTGAAAACAGGATCTGATAAAAGATTATGCTTCTTCAAAAACACATTCCATTTATGCCTTTTGTTATTTACATATAATTATATATACAGGGTGTTCGTAAAGTGTTTTGGCGAAATAAAAGGGGTGATAGTACTCATCAAGAAGAACAAGATTTACTATGGAACCAAGGGCAGGGCTGTCCCCAAAGGGTATGCGCCACGTACTCTCAAGAAATTTTGAAAAATACAGAGTACGCGGCGCGTGCTCTCAAGGTCTCAAGAAAGTTTTCGTATTTGCTGGTTTTTGGGCAACTTTCAACAAAGTTCGGCTTTTTTCTTTTTTTTTCTAGTCATTTACAAACTTGAATGGAAACAAGTGAGGCACAAACCCTGAACATCCAAGCCTCAAAATAATATCCTGCTTACGACAGGGAGAGGAATGAAAAACTGATGAAAGTGGCAAGTGAAACCTTGGGCTTGGATAGACGATAGACGACCAGTCAGCTTTGCGCCGTGACGTCAAGTCCAGTAACCCCGCAATTTCAATACTCTTTAATTAAGACAGCACTGCATACTCTCAATAATTTTCTTCAGGACAGCCTTCACCAAGGGTCGCATTCTACTCAAAATGCCGGAAAAGAGTGATTTAAAAAAATGCCCATCGGACACTCACTGCATGAACAACAAAATACCATATCTTGATCGTCTGCGTACTTGATCAGCTGACCCTATTTGTATCTTGTGCATTCCATGCACAACTAATAAGTACTTGTGCATGTTGGAGATCTTTCAAAGTTATTCTTTTCTATAAGTGTGTGGAATACGACCCAAGGTTTTGTAGTAAATATTGTTCGTCTTAATGGGTACTATCACCCTTCTTACTTTGGAGAAACAGTTTAAATTATATACAGGGTGTTCTTATTGTAAAAAGTTTTCTTCAATAATTGCAATTCTGGGATTCTGCATTGCTATATACTATCTAGATTTATTGATTTATAATTTGCCCGATTATTAACTTTGTTTTACAAATTAACTTGAATTTAATATTAATATACATATACGTTAAGATAAAGATGGAAGTCTAAATATGGTTATATAAAGTGGGGGATGATGTTCAGCTGGACATGAAAAAAATTGTGAAATTTGCAAGTATTTTTAGAATAACTGTTGAAAACTGTCAGTTGCAAGTACCTGTTTTATGACCACTGAAATCTCTATACTACAGAAGATTTAACTGAAGAATGATAATCAAGTGTAATACTGAAAATTTACAGTACCTGTGCGGCCACGTCTGTGTAGTTTCTTGTAAGACTCATGAATGGAACAGCGGCCGTTCCGGCCACCATGGCAGCAAAGAAAGACATGTCTTTCGGGAGAAATGAAAGCAGCAGACTTGGGTTCTCCTGCTCGATGACGCTGCATAAATCCCTAATGATGGGCTCACCGGCATTCTCCAATAAAGTGAAACTGGCATTGATCCGTCCCCCTCTGGACACTTCGGCCAGCGTTCGCTTCAGGCCTTTGGTCAAAACGCTCTCTTGCTCGTTCGGAAATGCCATGAGAACGTTAAGTGGTAAGGCACCCGATATGGTGATCACGATTAGCATGAAGAATGCCCCAACGAAGTGCGATGGTACGTCCCTATCGGACATTGTCTTTACGCGGCTCACACCATAATAATCGTAACCACGACATGCGGTAGGATGAATGACGACTGCTTATCGTAAATCCTCGAATGTATAAGAGAAGTGCGTACGAAAATTCTCTTAAAAGTACGACAAAGTCGTGTATTCCCGAAGAAAAAGGAAAAAAATCGTAAAACTTTACGATAATTTAACTTATCTAACCTATATAGGGATCTTTTAGAGCATCACTTCGCTGTTATATGGAATATATGTGTTAATCAAAATGCGCTCGGGGAGTATTGAAATTATTTAATTTTATAATTTATTAATTTTATTAAATTAATTTGGCAGCTTGATATCGGAGTGCAAGAACTTTCGCCACTAACACGACTACGTTATTTCAATGTGAAATTACCTACAAGGTTTTCATTCATGGTCACTGACTTTTTAAGCACACTGTAAATATCGGAATGATTCCAATTATTGATCGGAAGATGCTCAGGAATCTTTGGCACTATAAATAACACTTTGTTGCCAGAAATAGCCAAATTTTTAAAATAAAGGATTTAAAATGTCGCCGTTGGGTTTGTTTTACTTCGCCAAGCGCCAATTACCGTCCGCGGTGAATTATGATGCTAAATTTATTCACAATTTCCTTTCTGGTATCCTTCTCTAGCGCATATACACATATTGGCCCGCGTGTATCATTCTTCCTTTAATACCTTGTGCACCACAAATCGATTTCCCCACAAATTAAAGAATTTAATTTTCCCATAATTCACACAAACATCGTCACAAAAAAAAAATCCTTTTAGTCCTCCTGCGGCGAAAAAGCGTAAAATTGCTCATCAACGAATAAATTACTTACAGATAATTTAACACACTGTGATAAAAAACACATGGTGGTATCGCTGGGAGAACGGATTCCGGAATGCTTACTCCTTGACAGTTGGCGTTCAAATGAAAAATGGACCCCAAAAGCAGCCCTTGGTGAGTAAACACGAGTGTGTTAATGCCAAATCTCGCCAAAGGAATTATGACGCCTTCGAGCTGATTTCATTGGAGGATGCGGGCGTCTAACTAGAGGCGGCTATGGTAAATTGAAGCCAATTTACGGCGAGCAAGTGCTTGCAAAATTAGATTTGTAGACTCAAAATGAAATGCCGTTTAGCTTGAAAGTAATTACGACAAATTCTAAGAAAAAGCAGAACTTTTAGCATCGGGAAAAAAAAATAAAATTTAACCAAGTGTTCAAGAAATCGCACTTTAGATCTCAAATACTGCGAATAAAAAAAAACAGAATCCCCAGTACACGCAAGCAATGCACAGTACAAATGCACAGTACAAAGAATGCACAGTACAAATTCATTGATAATACATCACCAAAATACTACATATAAATAAACCTTTCCACTACCATCATTTTAATTTTAATTCTCGCTTTCTACATTAAGTGCAATTCGAAAATGGCGCAAAAAAACTGGCTTCGAAAATTATTTTGGAAATTATTTACCAGATCGAGCTCCCAATCAATTATGTTTAATATAAATTATGTTCGTTACATTATTATAGCCTCAAGCTGTGCCCCCATGTATTTGCCAAGCTCTGCCCCCATCCCTGTTTAAGAAGGGTGTGAGAACCAACCCGCAGAAGGAAGAAGTAAATTTTCAGGGAGAGAAGAGTGGGCGACGGTCGTTAAGGCGGCCTGGGCCTAGGGGGAACTGTGACGTCAAAACAAGAGGCAGCATATATATATATCATCATCATATTCAACCATTATCTATCCACTGCTGGATGAAGGTCTCTCCAAATGCTTTCCACACAAGTCTATCCTGGGCCATTCGTTTCCACGTCACCCCAACCTGTTTTCTTATTTCATCCACCCATCTAGTTTGAGGACGTTTTCTAGGTCTTCGGTGGTCTCTTGGAATCCAGTTCAGAATTTCTGTTGTCCATCGTTGATCAGTTCTTCTTGCAATATGCCCAGCCCATCGCCATTTCAGCCCTTTTACTTTAACAATGATGTCTCACAAAGCGAAAAGAACGGGCAAGTTACCAGACTGCGCCACCGCAGTAGAAACGGTTTCATGG
Source organism: Dysdera silvatica (assembly GCA_006491805.2). Taxonomy (NCBI): domain Eukaryota; kingdom Metazoa; phylum Arthropoda; class Arachnida; order Araneae; family Dysderidae; genus Dysdera; species Dysdera silvatica. The sequence goes on along the minus strand of QLNU02003225.1, from coordinate 7,580,433 downwards.
ACTAAAAAGCTTCAATCCAAACTGTTACAGAATCCAAGCAATGACGGATCCAGAAACCTTCAATGTGTGGGAAGGCAACAAGCTCTGATTCCTATTTTAGCCAAGTGTCTGGTACTTTCCATTTTCCATATTATACCCGGCTCAAATAAGGATCGCCCTGATACAACAGTAGAACTACTAGTTCTTATTTACGAACTTTTAAGTTCTGTACGAGTTCGGAAACCCAGTAGTTCACTGTACTATAATTACTTACGTACTATCAGGCAATAGAAACGGAGGGGGCCAAGCTCAAGCCCCACACTCGCTATCAAAATACATTTTCTATAAAGACCACATCACGATCGTCTTTAAAGCGACTGAACCCCCCCCCCAATAATTTTTGAATTGCTATGCTACTGCACACACTATATTATCAATAAGGTGACTAATAACAAACTATATTAAATGTTATTTTGTTTGTGGTTTTACGGCTCAAAGACTACAATGGTCATGCTGCGCCGGGACCTACTGTTTTCCGAGGAATCCGAACCTCTGGACCAGTGGTTTCCAACCTAAGGGTCGCGAAGAGGTTTGTGGGAAGTCACAGCAACCATTTTCAGTTGCAATTATTTTTATAAGGAGTTTCACACCAAACACTTTTATATTTCAACATGGCTACACACATTGCAATATTCTACTAATCGTTGTTAAGTTCACAATATAAATTTATGATTAATATAATATATATATATAATTAATATAATTTTGTATTTAATGTGTTTTCTTTACTCTGTTAAAAATGCTTTTATTATGCAAATGTTGCGGTCAGAGTGGGGGTCGCAGATTACTTGGCTACTATAAAAGTGGGCCGCGGCTTGAAAAAGGTTGGGAACCACTGCTCTGGACCTAAAATTTACCGAGGAATCCGAAACTCTTAAGGCCTAGGGAACCAAACCCCGGACTACAGTGATCAATATGATCTTTATGAGATCTCTGAGTAGG
>QLNU02003225.1:7523707-7571665 GCA_006491805.2 Dysdera silvatica | reverse complement strand
TCCAGGCAGAATCCATTTCTGTTTCCACACGCTTTTAAAGATGAATTTTGTCAGATGTTTGAGGAAAAGTTGTATAAAATCGTGTATTATTTGCAATTAGAACAATTTGTTTGTTTGATTGTTTGTTTGGATTTTTATGGCGCAAGAGCATCTGAGCTATACTGCGCCACAATTAGAATGACTTTCTGAAATTTAAGAGACCGATCCCTACTTTTATTTCTGTTCAAAATTTCATTTTTTCTTGTCTCAACGTCTCTACTCTCACTCACCTTTGCTCGTCATAAGTTGAGTGATATGAGTAATTAATATTGCCAGAAAATGTTGTGAAAAAGCATAAAATCGACACGCATAGATTTTGAAATCCTTCAATTTGAAAATATGATTGCATGCAGGAAAGGGATAGCTCTGTTTGCGCTTTAAATTGTTAAACTTGTAAATCGTACTTCAAAGTTACAAGGACATTTTCTAGAGAACACCTTGTTTGGTATAGAACGACTCTTGCTGTCCTTGCGCCATAGAGTTCAATGACCCATTTTTAAAAAATGCAATTATTTTAATGAATTAGAAACATACCAAATGATCTACTTAAGATGCATTAATGAACATATGGTAACGTAAACAATCATAATTTGATGACTGGTACTAGGAATACGCCGACGCGTCATCCCACTGGCACACGAAATGATTCTGCAGCAATACTCTTGCACAGCACACCAAAAAGTTTGCCGATCCATGGTTTAGACAGTGTAATATTATTTACATAATGTTGCCGAAGATTACATAGAAGATGACTATTTTCCATTAAAAATATTGTGCACCCAAATCTAAATTATTCTCTAGAATACGATCCAAACGTAACTAAAATAACATTGACCAGCGTTCTATCCCCACTGACCACACTGCCCCACACTTATTCCCAGGCTACTATACGAAGGCTACTATGTTTATAGTAGCCTTCGTTGTTAGTCGCGCTTAAGGTAGCATACAGACTGTCGTCGTATTTCAATTTGTTTGTTTATTTTATTTATTTTTACATACCCTTGCTAATGTTTCCGTAGCAACAATTACTATGCAATGAAGTATGAGTATCCAACACAACAATGAAAACAATAGCTAATAATATCTCAATACACAATGAGACGATAGTGGCAATAATTATTCCTCAAGTCCATAATGTTACCTAAGCAAGGGCGGATCCAGGATGCTATTACGTGGGGGCCGATTTTGGGGGCCCTCACCAGGAAAAGTTTTAGTTTCAGACTGATAAATAGTTTAGGTAAATGTTTTTATATTACTAGCCTTCCTTTATCTTCACCAAAATATTTAATTTACGTCAATGAATTAAAGATGGTCTTTTCTTTAATTAAACTATATGGTTTAGGGTAGATTATAGTCAAGTATGACAGAAGGATAACCTAGTAAAGGAGACATATACAATAACCAAAACGATAATTTACAATGTAATTAATAGAACAAGTTAAAATTTAAACTGCAAAAACACTTTAATTAATTGTACTTAATATATGCGAATATACCTTCTCCAAGCACTAACTAACAGTCACGTGAAAAGTATGGGGAATTCCGTTGGGAAATGTATCAGGCGCAATCATGCATCGTATTAACGTTTCAAAAACTTCTTGCAGAACACTTAGTTTTACTTGTTGCGCAAGCAATATTTAAAACAAAATTCAAGTTTATAATGCAAAGTCTAGCCATCTTGGTTTCTTTGAAAACTTGTCAATCACTTTATTTACATCAATATGAATGTCTCTGTGAGTGTGTATTAAAAGTCTCTTCTGTCATCCGCGTTCGAAGCCAAGTTTGACGGCGCTTCGAGGATAAAAAACTACGTTCTGCTGAAGCAATACTTACTGAAAACGTAGTTTGAAAGGCAAGAAGCTTGTAGATTCGTGGAAAAACGTCTGGATCGCATTTCTCCAAGATTTGGAGACTTTGGTGTAAGACTTTTATTTATTACAGTTGTAACAAACAACACATAAAATATTCTTCATCGTCTTTAATTTTTTTTCTTATTTAACACTGACTGGCGGAGTGGTGATAGCTTCCTTTGCCCGAAGCTTTGTACCGAAGCTTGAAGATGTAGAAACTAAACAGCAATAATAATTCTGCACTGGCATACACAGGGGTGGTTGATGAGATTTTGCCCTTATTGTAATTTATAATTCTTTATATACAGGGTGAATCAGAAAGTGTCTTTATTCTGGAATACCTCGCGAACGAAGGGAGCTGCAGATATTTATGAAACGGTCAGTAAAATGGTTACGGCCGATCCTAGGCGACCAATAGCAGCGCCCCTGGTGGCTAAGTTTGGAAGTTACAAATTCTAAATCGAAAAAAAAAAAGAGAGCGCAAAATTTCCACCATCAAAGTTGAAGAGCATTAGTTAGTTAGTACGAAACCACATTAAGTTCACACAAATAAGATGAATTGTCCCTCGTAGGGAGAGTTCGTCAGACATCAGGTATGGTGATCAATCAACATCTGGTGCGGCATTTGGAAGAACTTCTTAGTGGCACCCGTGTTCTACGAGGGGACATTATCCTGACACAGATATCTCCAACTATTACAAGATATCATTCCGGAGTTCTTACACAATATTCCCGTAGCCGCGTTACGTACACTGTGGTTCCAACATGACGCCACCCCTCCACATAAGCCATATAAGTATGACGCTTTCACGAGGATTGTTTGAAGAACGAATCATCGGATATGGTGGTAATGTTTAATGGCCTCCACGATTGCCGGACCTCACTCCGCTGGATTTCTTCCTCTGGGGTTAAAGATCATATGACAAGCTATTGAACTTGCATCATCGTGTTACCGATGCTTGTAATAATGTATGTCCATGCTGATGAATATGCATACTTACTTTCACGAATACAAATGTGTGTCGTAGTCAAGTGTGAACTCTTTGAACATACTCAACATTAAGTCCTAACCACAGTGATCTATTTTACCTGTTTTGTCCTTTCTTATTTGATGTCATCAAATTGTATTGCCATAATTACATTTTTATGCATTAAATTATGTGTGTACTAATAAGAATGTGCGCATTTGTTCATGCCCATGCCTTTTCCTTTCAAACTGACGCGCATCGATTCCTGATATTTTACAGACGGCAATTTATCTTCTTTGTGTGAACCTAATGTCGTTTCGTACTAATTAACTGACGCTATACAACTTTGTAATTAGAAATTTTGGCTATCTCTTTTATTTTTCGATTTAGAATCTGTAACTTCCAAATTTAGCCACCTGAGGCCCTGCTATCGGTCGCATAGGGTCGATCACAGTCACTTTAATAGTCACATATAAATTGCAAAGTTGTAGTTCTCTTCATTCGCGAGATATTCCAGGATGAAGGGACTTGTCTATGCAGCCTGTCATAGACGTAAGCGGTTCAGAAGAACAGTAAGTTCCTAAATAAGTTCTTAAGTTCGTAAGTACGTTCTTAAGTAAGTTCTTAAGTTCTTAAATAAGTTCTTAAGTTCGTAAGTACGTTCTTAAGTTCGTAAGTACGTTCTTAAGTAAGTTCTTAAGTTCTTAAATAAGTCCTTAAGTTCTTAAGTAAGCCCTTAAATTCTTAAGTAAGTCCTTAAGTTCTTAAGTAAGCCCTTAAGTTCTTAAGTAAGTTCTTAAGTAGGCAGTTCAGAAGACGTAAAGTTCACAAGGGGGATATAGAACTACAGCTCACATATTTCTATGTTAAATACACAATTTCATTGCAATGTGCGTTGTAACCCCATCAACACCCCCTGCGTACGCCAGTGCACCCCATATACATACGAATATACATAGAGTTGTAACTCTGTAAACCCCCCTCCCTTACGAACTTTCTACGCACGTTGACGTAATGCTAATAATACTTTTTCACCCTCAAACGTACGTAGTATAGATCCTACATATAAGTAATGACTTGGCATAACATAAATACGATTTGAATATTGCAACATGAACAAAATTCCTTTCTGATGGTTAGGTTAAAAATAGAAGAGTGCAAAAAAGCTTCAGCAGTGTTGTTGAGCAGTTAGATATGAGAATGGTGGCCGCCATAAGTGACGCTGTCTTCTTCTACTCAGCATTGTTGAAAGACTATCTTCCGGTTGGTTGGTTGTATTTTTATGGCGCAAGAGCGGCAAAAGTCACTCTGCGCCAAGCAAAGTAAGACTGTACATATTGTTTCTATCTTCCGGAGTAACAAACCAATGTTTGTTTTGTTTGTTTAGATTTTTTATGGCGCAAGAGCATCTGGACTATACTGCGCCACAAACCAATGTAAATAAATTAACTGGTGTATGAACCAGGGGTGTGCCTAATCTCATTCATTGGCCGCATCGCTGAACGGGTGTGCTCGTAGATTGCGTCACAATCGTTCAGTGGTGCATTCATTGAACAGTCTGGTACACCTGTAATATGCACGTAATATACAGGGTGTTTCAAAAGTAATAGAGAAAATTTCCAGGTGTAATGGAACACGACGAAACAAACGCTCTTCATCATAGAAGGCTTGGTCGCAAGTGAAGAAATTTCGCACTAGAGGACGATTTCATGTTCGGGGATAAAAGCGGTAATTTTCGTAAGCAAGGTCATTAGCGACTCGGAATGGAAGGGCACATTGAAAAAGGCGGACATGCATTTTGTTTACGGTCTCGCGAATTGTAATGGCACGGAAGTTCAAAGGCTTTACTGAAAGCGCCTCCCTATCAGTCATATTCCCGATCGCAGAATATTTTCTTGTTTGCACCATCAACTGTGAGAAAAGGTACTCTTCATTGCTGCCATGCACGGTACAGGTCGTGGTCGATGTGTTAGAATTCCAGCCAGGTCAGAAGAGATTCCACATGAGTTGATTAATTTTTGTACACGTGATATAATTTGTATATTTATTTAATGTCCTTAATTTTTGATTTGATTTCGCCATGCCAAACAGTTCCTGGCGTTTTTTGTTTTTTCTTAAATAAAGATTTATTTTAATATTTGGTACCCAAACTGTTTTTGCATTGCGTAAACATGCTTGTGTGTGTATGGAGTATGGAAAGCGCTCTCTTATGTGTAACCTATTTACTTTCAACCATACATCCTCTGATGCAAGATGTGTGTTTTGGTGTATTACGTCATCCTGGAAAGTTTGTTCAATTAATTTTGAAACACCCTGTATATACGCTAAGAAGAATTCTGAGAATAGGAGAAGCTCACTTAGATATCAACAAATTAGCGAACATTCTTATACCGTTTGCTTCCATTTATCGATCTATGAGTCCAAAGGTGAAAAATGAAAGAAAAAGACATAAAGTCGAGTTGAAAACGACGTAAAGACTTTTTTTTTTTTCTAAAGAAGAAAATCCGTCTTTTACGTCTTGAAAGAGATTATGTTTCCTTTGAAAGCTCGGGTCAGCGATTGGACCTTCGGAAAACTTGTTCTTAGGTTTAGAGATTTCTTAAAAACTTAAAAACAAGAAATATATTTTCTAAGTTTGGAACAAGAAACATAAGCCGATGTCGAGAGCCGATATCAAATAAAAGAGACATTTCTTATATTTTCGAAAGAAGGAATCTAAAGTCAGTGGACCAACGTTGGAGGAATTGATTTCACCACTGCATGACGAAGAACGGTACTAAAGGGAAAAAAAAGGGTCATGAACGGCTGGTTTCAGTGGCTTGGCTGTAAAAGTTTTTTTTCGTTTATAAGGCGTAAGGGCAGCAAGGGCTTTTTTTTTGCAGGAGAGCTTACCACTTTCCGGAAAATTTAAACCTTTGCAACCAAGAGAGCAAAACCTCAGACCACAAGGGGTAAAAAAAAGCCAGGCATTCTGCGACAAAATTGTCAGTTGAGCTCGGGTTAATAGCCCGACAAACGAATGCGTTACTACAACGCCACCCTAAGGCAGTGGACTCACATTTTCCAAAAGAAGTTGAACCTCTTAAGCCTTAGGGAACCAAACCCCGGACTACGATGAGCAGATAGTCCGTAAACGTCTGTATTTTCTTTTCTTTCGTTTTTTTCCTAGCTTTCCTTCCTTTTCTTCCTCTCCTTCCTTTCTTTCCTTTCTTCCTTTCCTTTCTTTTCTTCCTCTCCTTCTTTTCTATCCTTCCTTCCTTTCCTTTCTCCTTTTCCTTTCTTTTCTTCCTGATTTTGTTTCCTTTCCTTCCTTTTTTTGTTTCATTTCCTTCCTTTCCTTTCCTTCCTTCTTTCTTTTTATTTCCTTCATTTTTTTTTTCACCGTTGAGATTTGAAACCGGGTTAGAAGTACAACAGGTGAATATGCTATCACTGGCTCACTGCAGATCCAGCGGTAAATATATTAGGGAAGAAGGTCTATGAAGTAAGGAAAGAATTAGAAAGCAAGAACAAAAAATTGGGGAGAATCTACAAAAGCGGGCACAATTTTCTGCGTATTTTAAGAAAACACAAAATAGTAGAACCCCTCTTATCTGAACTTCGATTAATCGAAATGGCCTGCTGAATTTGTTTTCATTTTTAAAGTAGACATTCATTCATCGTTTAGGAGAAAACGCTTATATTTGTTTTGTTTTTTTTAGTGTGCTCCGACCTTAAGACAGAAACTAATGTAAATGATAAATATCAGACATGTATACTGTATACATGTGTATTGGATGTATACTCGTATATGTATAAAATGTGTATACGTACAAAGTATGCATATGTAATGCACAAAATATGTACATAATTTGTAGCTATCCAATGTACCAATATATACAAAAACATCGATTTTTTTTCAAAGCAAGTACCCATCTTGATTTGTACATATATATACAAACTTTATGATATTTTTCACTATCAATATAGTAGTTTTAGCAAACCAAAACCGGGTCTGTTAGTGTAGTCTTACTAGGGCGCATCAGGGCGCCAACCCGATACTTACTAAAACCAGCATGCACCCTGTCTTACAAAATGTCTGCAAATATTTAAATTTGCTTTCTTTAACATAAATTTGTTATGTGCCCATTCAAACAGAAACAAATGTAGTACAAAACTCCTTCCTTGTATAACAGCAAGACAACAAATTTTTGTTGGAAACACTTGTGATGAAACGATGTTATAACATTGTTCGAAATTAGCTATAGTAATAAACACCATTTTGACAACTATGACAACATAATGTATAGATTAACGTACTTACTACTAGTATTTTACGTTAGTATGACGCACCATGTAGAGCACCAGATACTCTTTGCTTAATGACTGCACCACTGGGGGTCCGCCCCTTTATTCTGGATGTAATCAGTGTCCTACTGTTCTATAAATTAAAACGGTTTATTGTCACATGATTTAAAAAATTCCGTGAAATGAAACAATCAGCATGAAACGCATGAAACTTAAATGAGTTTACATGAAGCTCGTGAGTTGGCATGGAACTTGCATGAGTTAACATGAAACTTGCATGAGTTATCATGAAACTTACATGAATTTTAGAGGTGACTGCAAGAGAAAACAGAGGAAAGTGTTCCAAAAGACTTTTGAAGCGTTAATACGGCTCATGATCGCCCTTGGCAGATATACACTTCCCAATGAGATTCCTGATACCTTTCACGTGATTGTTAATTAGTCCTTGGAGAAGATATATTCGCATATATTAAGTACAATTACTTACATGTTTTTATATATATCGTGAATATTGTTTAGTCTCTTAGACTATGCTTCGATTGTTTTGGCGCATCCTTACCCTTCATGTCCTTGCGCCATAGAAATTCAGCAATTATTCTTCTATCTTGAGCCCAATATGAACATTTTCAAACTTTAGCTCTCCAGTTCCCAGAAAGTTTCGAAATGTGCTTCCAGGTTTTCGAAAAGTTTCGAAACGTTCTCCGATTTCTAGCTATTCAAAATTTCATTTGTGTTTCGCTGGTTGGTTGTATTTTTATGGCGCAAGGACAACAATGGTCATTCTGCGCCAAGCAAGGGTTTGTGTTTCGCAAGGCGCTTAAGTAGTGTTGTTTGGGTTTGGAGAAGCTTTTTAAGATATTTATAGCGATTCAATCAAAGAAATGCGCATTTGTGTGTTGATTCGTGGGAATTTTTAAAATCTGTCTGTTTTCTTGGCGAACTTTTACTTACGTTTTTGGATTATTTCGAAAATACGTCACTTTCCGGATAACTTCTAAATCTATTTCTAAATCTTCTTGACATTTTTAAGAATTACGTTTTGATTTCCAGATATTCTTTAAAAAAAATAGGCTCTGATTCCCGGAATTTTTTAAAACTCAGTTCTAATTATCAAAATTTTTAAAATCGCCTTCTTAGAAATTTTAAGGCTTGATGAGGATTCAAAATTTGGGCTTTGGAAATCAAAGGAGCTTTAATCCAGTTTCAAAACGTATGGATTAAGTTCTATCGAAGTTTAATGTAAGTTGGAAGCGAGGTTTTTAATAAATTTGAGGTAAGTGTTTGAGTAAATTTAAGTTTTGGGTGGCCTTAAGGTAAGTTTCTGAGTACGATTGAGACAAATTTTTGTGACAGATTGAGACAAGTTTTGAGTAAGGTTGAGACAAATTTTTGAGTAAGATTGAGACAAGATTTTGAATAAATTTAATGTAAATCTTTGAGTGAGTTTGAATATTACATATTTGCCTTTATTCCTGGTAAAGTCTTATCAAATCGGTTCTAGGCTTTCCCAGCTACGTCTAATTCCAAAAATCAAACACAAAATATCAACATTTAATGAAGAGGGGATATTTTGTTGTGTAAATATTGCATTACATTTTAATTAATAGCCAGGGTGTTCCAATTTCGAATTCTAATCCTTACACCCTCAAAAACGTACAAATAACGCTGCGAATCAAACGCTTATTATCGCATTGTTTTGAAGCAGCCGAAATAGTGAATAGGGGTGTGCTACCAAGATAGCGCACCATTTAACTGATTTTTGTTTGTTTTGCGTGAATAAAATAGGAATTAACTTGCTTACGACCGTGTTTATGTGAAAGATATAAGAATTTTTTTAAAATATGTTTGTAACTATTTTTAATATACTTTAATAATATCTGGAATGGTTTTAAATAGTGGCAATATGATGCTGTTAAATACTAAATTAAATTTTTAAAAATTTTAAGCGAAGAATAATTAAATTGGAAGAAATATTCGTTAAATATGGCTTGCTTCTATTGACTTAATTAATGAATTAATTAATTATTAACTTAATTATTTTGTATATTGAAAATATGTAAGGAATCAAGGAAAATAAACAACATTTGGATTTAATAAAATTGAATATTTTAATAATGTAATAATATATAATATATAATAATATATATATAATAATTTAATAATTAAGAAGCTAAAATCTATTAAATTAACCAAGGATCCGAATCAAATTGCTCAGAATATGAACACATGCAATAAAATACTTGAACGAAATTCCCGAAGTTATGAAATACATAAATAGTATATTAATAATATATATAGTTATGTATACTATTAATAGTACATTAATAGTATACATAATAGTATACATTATTTTTTCCCATTTGTATTCCTTAATTATATTATCTGCTGTATGTTCGATTCGCTCCATATACATCTGATGAAGGCTGCCCTTTAGCGCAGCCGAAAGCCGGCTCATGTACCAATAATCTAACAAACCGCTCAAAGTTGTCTGATTGCTTTTATTATACATAAATAGTAAAAAATTATTTAAAAAAAGGTTATTTAAATTTCTGTATGATAATATATTTTAGTGTCTTCTTGATTTGTTGGGTCTCCAGCAGATTAAAATTTATTTTTTATTGGGAACCGGTCATTTTTTTTTTCATCAGCATCGTCAATTACATACTTGAAATTGATTTTTTAAATGACATATTATTTTTTTCTTGTGATTCATGGCTGACTGTTAATTATAACAATATGAATATGATATATCACTTCTATTTTTTTTTTACTCATATTTCCAATGAGAAACAGTTTTGTCTACGTACTTAATGCTGTAGGTTTCAATTATTTCCATGGCTTTTTCCAATTGTATGATGATGATAGTTGAAAGACGTAAAACTCATCGTTGATTTCCTTTGCAGATCTCTATACGTATTATATGGTTACATTAAAAAAATTGCATTAAATTACATTAAATTACCAATAATCAGTAACTCACTATACTATTTGACAATGACGTTTTAACTTTACCATGGAACGTAAATTCTGTGTGCTCTTCACGTAAATGGCATTCTTAAAGCATGGTTATTATTTATTTAACTCCTTTTTTTTTTGTAAAATTATATTAATTAATAAATTAAAGTAGCTAAAGATTTTCTATACAATTAATAGCATACGACCAATAAATGTGAGTGCTGAAGATTAAAACTTCAATATATTATTAATAAATGCCATTCGATGAAATTGACATGAGTTTGAAACGAAGGTACCCTTCCCGTAGATAAGGCACCTATCCCAAATGTCCATGTCACGTTATTTATTTTTTCGCGCCATTTATTTATTTCATAAAATGGTGAAAACATGAAAACAAAAAAAAAATCAATCATCAAAATTTTATTGCAAGGAATGTTCTCCTAAGCCAAAATCTGTTCCCGTCATGAAAGAAATGAATTCCGTTTTTATGACGCTATGTCCGTTTTTATGACGCTATGTCCGTTTTTACTCTCACCCTTTGTAATGTCGATTCATATTCCTTAAACGAAATTGCCAGTCATCATTTTCGTAGCAAAATGCTATATCCCATAATATCACCGATCGCTCTTCGTTATGTACCCGGAGCTACTCTTTCAATATAGCTAGATGACGGCAGAAAAATGTATAAAAATAGCTGATCGCGTGTTCCACGCATACTTTCACATAAATACTCCGCATTTCGGATAAATATCTTTACAAAAAAATAGTTCTCGGGAGGCCCAAATCCATCAAAATATTATTTGAAAGGAAAATATGTGCATTTTTCACCTGCTTAGTGTACTTAGGTTGGACGTTGTGAAAAAAAAATTGGTAAATTGCTTTTGGCAACAGCGAATGGACTACTTGCTTGATGTTATATATAAGATGCAGTCTGGAGGAATTTCTAGATTTCTGCAAGATTAGCTATATTGTCGTCCGCTGTCATACTACTACTACTACTACTACTACTACTGCTACTACTACTACACTAAAACGGATATAGAAGACCGAATGGCTCTAAGCAAAAGGGAGTGTAGCACTACTTACCCACAGACGAATTTTACCACATGTCTGCCGAAGCAATTCTGAGTAATATCATGCTCTCAAAGACTTGATTGGAATTTGTGTACAGTCACGCAAATATAATTATATATATTGTATATATAATTATAAATATAAATGCATATATATTATATATATTGTCAATGTAATCGATGAATGATAAAAAAGAAAGATTAATGGATCTTTCTTTACCAGTACATAAATCAGTTCAAGATTTTTTGCTTTAAATAAAACCATTCACTACATTTTGAACACAAAAATTTTACTCACGTATGTTTCTTTTGTAGTATTCTCAAAATTTTCTGTCAGTTTGCATTTTTTTTTTATTTCAATCATATTTGAAAAGTACATAATCAAATGACCTTTCCAAAATCTTTTCAGGGGCGCTTCACCATATTTCAAGACACCATGAAAGGCACCTTTCAAAGTAAAAGAAATGTCATTTCGACTTACTGAATAAGATTTAAGTTTCTCTTTCTCGTCTTCCGGCACGTTTTGTCTTTTTTTTTTTTTTTTTTTTTTATCATAAACTAGTGTTTCCGGAGCTTTAGTGACTGAGCTTCAGTGAGCCGCCACCTCTGTATATTTTTTACCAGGTTTTCATGCTCTTCAGCTACTTATGACGGCGCTTAATGGTAGCGCGTTTTTCTGTCGTACCATTACCCCGGGTTCGACTGCCAATAGTATCGTAGAAAGAGTTTGATTCCCAAGTCAACAAAGGTTCGAATTCTTCGGAAAGCTGTAGATTTCGATGCATCACAACCATGGCTGTTCTTGCGCCGTAAAATTCAAGTAAACATGCTCCTCACCGAATACCATCAATGATGAAACAGTTATATATTATAAGGTGGCATATTTGTTACCAGAATTACATAAGAACCAACTCAGTAAGTAAATGTCGAATGCAGAAATTAGAGGTATCGGTATAAGGGAGAGAGCTCAAGATAATCTTTTAAATTATAGGCTACATTTTTGTAAATAAAATAAATTATTTAAAGCAAATTGTTGTAAGTATTTTGCGACCAATCATGTACCAACGGTCAACGAATGCGTTGATAATTCCCCGAAAAATTCTTTTAATATCTTTCTTAATTTTTAATATATTTTTAATAATTTTTAATATATTTTAATAATTTTTAATATTTTTAATAAAAATCTTTTAATCTAATTCTTTTAATTGTTAGTTGTCGTGTACTTTTGCTGATTCAGGTTTGGCAAAAAGCGCTCGTTTCTTCCATTTCCCAAGCAAACCGTTTGTATGGTCTCCTGATGTACATACAATAAGGAATAAAGTAATTCTTTCCTCTTCCTTCATCTATTCATTCATTTAGCTTTCTTATTCTTACATTACAGTTTTTAAAAATCTTAGTATCATCTAGATTTGCAGATTCTGGAATAGTGTTCCAGAGAATATTTTGTAAAATAGAAACTATTCTAGAACAGGTAGTATTCAAGAATTGAATAGTGTTCCCAGAGAATATTTGTAAAATAGAAAACTATTCTAGAACAGGATACTATTCAAGAATTGAATAGTGTTCCAGAGAATATTTTGTAAAATAGAACACTATTCTAGAACAGGATACTATTCAAGAATTGAATAGTGTTCCAGAGAATATTTTGTAAAATAGAACACTATTCTAGTACAGGATACTATTCAAGAATTGAATAGTGTTCCAGAGAATATTTTTGTAAAATAGAACACTATTCTAGAACAGGATACTATTCAAGAATTGAATAGTGTTCTAGATCAATGTTTCTTAATGTGTGTTTCGCGAAATCCTCGCGTGTCGCAAGCAATTTGTAAAACATCGTCGAAATTTTCGAGAAAATCTGTAAGTTTTGTAATTTTTCCCCATGGCAACTCCTTATATAGATTTGACATGGAAATAAAAATTTCTTCGATTCAACCAGGCTTCAAAGATATTATTAGAAGTAAGAAACAAAGCCAGTCTTCCCATTAATATTGCAGTTTAATACTACATTTTAATGAACATTTCTACCACAATTTAATCAATATTATCACTACAGTTTAATCTATATTAACGCTACATTTTAATTAATGCTAACACTACAGTTTAATCAATATTAATGCTACAATTTAATCAGTAGCAATGCTAAATTTTAGTCAATATGAATACTATATTTTAATCAATATTAATACTACATTTTAATCAATATTAATACAACATTTTAATAAATATGAATACTACATTTTAGTGAATATTAATAGCATATTTTAATCAATATTAACACCATATTTTAATAAATATTAATACTGCATTTTAATAATATGAATACTGCATCAATAAATAGTTGTATAATTTCATTAAAAACTTCTTGCTTCTACATTACTTTCTGTAAGCATTATTTAACTTTTTATAAATATTTATCACTTTTTATATTTATATCCAAGCGGTGATGCATAAAAACCCTTTAAGGTTTCCGAAAGTAATATTTAAAGAAGGGTTCCGTAAATAGTGATGTGATAAAAAAGGAGTTCCGAAGGATAAAGAGTTTTAAGTACCATTGTTGTAGGGTATCTTTGCAAAATAGTTTCGAATCGGAAATTGGAGAATTTTTGAGAGCTCATCTAATATCCTACATTGTATTTCGTACACTAAGCGATTCTGTAAGGCAGAAGAGATAGTTTCTAACTGTATATTGATTTTTCAACGTAAACCATTCCGCGAACGTGGAATTGTAAAAAGGAGGGGAATTTTGAGTTGATCGTATTTTCGCTTGACAACGAGAAAACAACTTGAGTTTTCATTACGGATAGTGGCGTAACGTGATTTCAGAAGTGAGCCATCTCAATTTTCACCATTTTTTTTTTACGGACCCATTAGAACTCCAAGATATGGTACAGGAGCTCTCAACTAGAAGTAAAGAAGTTGGACTCAAGATGAACCTACAAAAAACTAAGATCATGTTCAATAATTTTGTAGAGGAAACAAAAATACAAGTTGACAACATTGAGCTAGAAATTGCTGATTCATATATTTACCTTGGCCAGCTGATTTCAATGGATGGCAACATTATGAAAGAACTCAACAGACGTATTAAACTTGGCTGGAGTGCATTTGGAAGAAACAGTTTTATCCTGAAGGGGAAATTGCCTTTGTGTCTAAAAAGAAAGGTCTTCAACCAGTGTGTATTGCCAGTCCTCTCTTATGGATCAGAGACATGGAGTCTAACAGTTGGAGCAATACGAAAGTTACAGACAACGCAAAGGAGCATGGAGAGGTGCATGCTTGGAATAACTAGGAGAGATCGAAAAAGAAACACTTGGGTGAGAGAGCAAACTAGAGTAGAGGACATCATTGTTAAAGTAAAAGGGCTGAAATGGCGATGGGCTGGGCATATTGCAAGAAGAACTGATCAACGATGGACAACAGAAATTCTGGACTGGATTCCAAGAGACCACCGAAGACCTAGAAAACGTCCTCAAACTAGATGGGTGGATGAAATAAGAAAACAGGTTGGGGTGACGTGGAAGCGAATTGCTCAGGATAGACTTGTGTGGAAAGCATTTGGAGAGACCTTCATCCAGCAGTGGATAGATAATGGTTGAATATGATGATGATGATGATGATATATTATTAACCCTATTCAAAGGGACCTTGATAAAGGGCTTCTGGCTATTTCCTTTTCTTCCGAAGGCTTTTGACACAATTTGACACCCTATTCTCATTCAAAACTTGAACGTTTGACTTTGGAGGCCCCAGTAATTGATCTGTTTGTCTCTTTCTCTCTTTCTCTCTCTCTCTCTCTCTCCTTTATCTGATCGTCGTCAGATTGTTTTTTATGTTGTATATGTCTCTCTGCCTATATCTAATACATTTGTGGTTCCTCAGGGTTCTACGCTTGGATCTTTGCTTTGTCTTGTTCACATTAATGAGCTTTTCATCGTATTTCCTATTGATCAGCCAACCATCTATGCCGATGATGTTTGTTTATCAATCTCTCACCATGACTTTCCTTCACTTGTTTTACTTGTCTAAGATCGGGCAAATATGACTGTTAGGTGTTTTTTGATAACAAACTAATGGTCAATAAATCCAAACCTTGCGCTATGCTTTTCCATAATAAATGTGATTCTAATTTTCCTGACCACATAATCCTGAACACATCTCGATTCCATTCTCCCCTACGTTTACTTTTTTCGGTGCTGTCCTTCACCATAAGTTGTCATGTACTCCTCATATTGATCACGTATTCTCCAATATTTCCAGAATCCTTGCAATGTTTCAGGGGGTACACTCTTCCCTTCCTCTTGGGGCCTTATTGGTCATTTCTTTCTCTTTGGTTCAGTCTAGGCTGTTCTACTTTTTAATGATTGGTCATATATCACTTCAGAAAATATTAATAGAATTAAAACGCTCATTCCTGAAACTTCCTTTTTATAAAGTATGGATATTTCCTTTCCTAATTTATGGCAACTTTCTTTTGGTCTTCCTTTTTCTTTAGTTCGAATACTCAGAATGGCTATTTCCGTAATTCTTTGAATTCCTCCCATTACCTTGGCTAACTTTCCCTCCTCTCATATTGATACTATCGCACTCCTAATTAGGAATAGTTTACCTAGGAACATTCCGAATTTGGAATAGTTTACCTAGGAACATTCCGAATTTGGAATAGTTTACCTAGGAACATTACTCGTTGAACAGTCTTGAGCTTTTCACGAGGAGACTTTCTCATTATTTGTTGCTTACCATGGACTTTGTTTTTTTTTATTTTTATTTTTACTTTTTTTTTTGTTTCTCTTGTTTTTCTTCTTTCTTGCTTTTAGTTTCTTGGGTGCTTTGAACCTGTCAAGCTAACTCAGTTGACTTTTTTCATTGCATCCACCAAACTCTACATAAACTTATAAACGTCTGTCTAGCGATATCCTCTGTATTTAAAATGTTTTGTACAGTTTATTTGAGTTTGTAAATGAAGTGACAGACAGGCAGGCAGACAGACAGACAGACAGACAGACAGACAGACAGACAGACAGACAGACTGATTGATTGAAATGCGACCTATTTGAAAGGGGAATGGTGAACAGTTAGAGAAAATCACGCTTCGGCACTGATTACTGAGCAGATAAATTACTCTTGTTTTTATGATAGCTGAGTATTTGAAAAATATAATAGGAAAAAAACACGTTTATAACAGTAGATTCCAATCGGTTATCATTACAGAAGAAATTCCGCAAAACCTACACAACCACACACGCACATACTGAGTTAGAAAACCACTAAATATTTTCAGAACATCGGTCTGGAGTTCCTAACTGATAACCAATGGATATAATATATGTTCTTTGGCCTAGTAGGCTATGGCGCAAAGCTATATACAAAGCTTAAGGAGTTTGTATTAGAAGCAGTCGCATTGGAAAATCTTACGTAGAAATAACTAAAGTCAGGCAGCTTAACAAACTTTAACGTTTATTTACAACAAACATGAAACTAACCAAACGTCACTACATATCTAAATTAATAAAAATTACTCAATGCCGAGCCACTTGCTGGGAGTCGGTGAGACTATGAGAAGAATGCCTGAATACATACGGTAAGAATGCCTGAAGAGAGAGAGAGAGAGAAAAAAAACTAGTGTATGCTACGTTTATGTTAAAGCTCCTAAAAAGTGGGGAGCTGGCGCATATCCGCCATTTTGTTGCCATTGTATCACGTGATCGTGGTTGCAAATTGTATTTATTGGCGACATTTTGAAAGTTGCGCCAATGTTTACAATAGTCGGATAATCGCGGATTGTGGATTATTTTTATGCCAAAATAGCGATCATTGCGCCAATGCGGAAAACCTTTATCGCCAAGGTAAATGAAACCGGAATTCTACAACAAAATGGCGGCTGATGCGCCGTCCTGGAATTCTGGGGGCTCTAATTTATGCCTATTTAGGAGTACGCCACGTAGGTTACACCACAGTTCCGCCTAATCATTGCACAACACGTCACAATTATTCATACGCTACAATCTATTTATATTCTTTATCTGCTTATATACTTTTCTTACTCATCGTCTTTCGTCTGTTTATATTCTCTTCCAAGCCATCAATCTTTCCAGAAAGCAGAAAAGATTACCACAGGCGGAAAATCTGGAGTCTCATTAGCGAGTTTTCGTCACGAAATTTCCGGAATAACTTTTCATTTCTCATTATTTTCTTTTTGTACTTAATTAGCGGGTTCATCCTCATTATGAAGAAAAATTCAAAAATAACGCAAAGAGATATAAATTTGAATAGAATTAAAATTCATAATTATTTTTATTTCATTCTACGGTCTTTTTAAATGATATGACAAACTTAATTTTTAAATCATTGAATCTAACTTCAATGAGTAGACAAGGCTGCATCAATTTTTCCAATTATAGATATGATTTTTTGCAAGCTGCCAGTGGCGTAGTAAAAGGGGGACCAAGAGCTCAAACCCCCATTAGACAACAAGGCACGTTGCACTTTTCAACACCGAATGTCTTGGTCCTTTTTTAAAACTACTTAAACCCCCCTAATTTTGGAATATCTACGCCCCTGGATACTGCATCTATTTGTAACCATACTTAAGGGAATAGGAAAAAAATATCATTATAGACAGAGTCGGTGCAAGAAAACTTGTCCCCCTAAGCGTAGCCGGGGGAGTTGGGAGTTATAAACCCCATCGCAATGAAATTTTGTATATTTAACATAGGAATATATGAGTTGTAGCTCTGTAATCTCCCCCAGTTGAGCCTATACCCTCCCTTACGAAATTATTTCGCCTACGCCTATATCTATGTTTTACCATGTTTGGCGCAGTATAGCCCAGATGCTCTTGCGCCATAAAAAATCCAAACAACAAACGCCTATGCCCACCTCGCCCCACTTCCCCCCCGATAAGAAAATCGACACTTCAACAATACATCTTGCAACAAGCGAAAAATGAACAAATATGGCCCATTCCGCCCCTCGTTCCTGTTAAAATGAAGTATGATAATCCCAGCTTATCTCATAATACACAAACAGATTATCAAAAGCAAAATGAAAAGCAATCTAGGATTTCGCTGTTGAAAGACAAAGTTGAAATTCTCAAAAATGCCTTGTAATAATGCACAAAGATACCAAAAAGAAAAAAGCGTCCCCCAAGACTCTAGTGCGGCAGCGGTACTGCTCGCGCCACTGACAGTTGTAGCAGTAATAAGAAAATGTTATGCAGAATTATGTACAGTGTGCTGCTAAAGAGTCTATCCCCAGAAGCTGTTACACCAGTTTAACTTGGAACAGTTGAATAATCAAAATAGGGTATAGGTAGCAATTGGGAGGACCCTTGTTTGTCGAGTTTGTACAGAATCTGTCACCGCCATTATATTTGGAAAACAATCTCTAAAAACCAATTACTCATCGTGTAGCCTCCCCAACACCCCCGCAAAAAGTTGATCTGCTGTGATTGAGAGTTTCTTTATAGCTCATCTCCTAAACGTTACATTATAGATTAGTTAATAAAAATGTTATTCTTATATATATATAAGTTATTTTACTCTGTACTTACATATAAGTTTATCTTATCTTATTAATAAAACAAGTATAATAAAAAAATTTTTTTTTAAAGTCAATTCCTTCAATGCGCTGCTCAAATAAAAGGGAAGAAAGGGAAAAATTGCGAAAAGCAATTTTGGCGACATTTGGCGGCAAGCATTAATCGCCAAATACACCAAAGGAAAGCAAAAAAAAAATCATTTAAATTTAATTAATGAATTAATATTTGAAAAAACTGTATTAACATCAAGTGTCATCCACTACAAGTTTAAAAAAATTTATTTGAACTTGATTGGATGGATAGAAAGTATTTTATTAACGATTGAAAATTTGAACAAGATATATATAGGGAGAGTGTGAGCTAATAGAAGGAATTGAATAAGAAAGCCAGATGTTGAGGGCATGAAACAAAATGGATATAAGAGACACATACAAGAAAGAGTAAATATTATACGTGTGGGGGATGGTATTCAATCGAAAATAATCCATTTGGTTTCATTTATGTATTGCCAAGTTTAGCTCAATTATTCTATAGTATTATGTTACAACAAATTGTTGTAGTACCACCCTAGACGTCAGTTAATTCTGCACGTTTCCCATAAGGGCGTAACAATTCAAAATTTAAGGGGGACCATAGCGTAGCAATTAAAACATTATAGGGGAAAAGTAGCTTCAAAGACGATCATGTGCTGGGACCTTAAAGAAAATATTGTGTTTTGATAGTCCATGGGATAGCTTGTGCCCATAAGCTGGGGGCGGGGCTTAAGAAGAAGTTCTTCTGAAAAGGCCACGTGAATCAACATTAAAGAGAAAAGTATGCCTTAATATCTAATTTTCATTTTATTTTATTTATTAAGGGTTTATTTACATATGTGTGAATGGCATACATTCAATGTGCATACGAAATTAAATTTCAAATTATAATTTTTCGACACACGTGTGTGTGTGTGCCGAGTAAATGCTGCAGCATAGCTCGCTCGAGACCCTGTACTGCTATTAGTAAATAATCAAATCCAAAACAAAAGTAAAGATCAAATTATAGAATGTGATATAAAATAATATAACATCAGCATGACATGTTAAGGTATATTTCAAATTAGACCAATCACAATATCAACCTCACTCCCCAGTCATTCTTTCAACGAAATTCCTTCGAATTGTACTTTTAAATTTTCCAAAATTTCTTATTTTCTTGGCATCTTCATTCATTGTGTTCCACAATTTAGAACCACTATAATCTATATTTTTCTGCTTTTCTCTATCTATCATTATCTTTGGCATATATAGTATTTTCAACGATCTTAGTGTCATTATTTCATCCATATGTTTACATATTATAACTATTACATCGGTCAATTTTTTTATAAATTCTTTTACACATTTTGGTAATTGTACAATAGTCATTTAATTTACTTTTTGGAATAATACGTGTTTTCCAATATTGTCCTCCAATTCCAAGTATGTTTCATATATATATAATAGTGCAAAAAATCTCTGTATTCCAGGTCTGTAGCCAAGGTGAAGGGGCAATTGGAAAAAGGCAAAGAGCATATGGAGAACAGGGAATTATGGGAATCATGAGTATATAACCATTGTCAGAAACAGTACAGAATCAGGCATTACGTCACTATAAACCCAAAGAAATTTGACGTTGGTTTGGTGGCTTTTTTTTTTAGTTTATTGCAACTACAAAAGCTAATACATCAGCATATATCAATGTTCGTATTTTGAATTTTATTGAGAGTGAATTCCGTGGGAGGGGAAGAATTATATGAAATTTTTTTATACAAATATACATATATAGAAACAGTTTTATATTTTAAAAATTATCAATATTTCAACGTTGTGTTATTATTTCTACATATAAACATCTCGATAGGGCATGGGGCAACTTGAGTCGGGCTCCTGGTGGCCCCAGCTTGGTTACAGGCCTGTTGTATTCCCTCTATTAATTTAAGATGAAGATTAATTAAGATTAATTGAGAGGATTAATTAAGAGGATTAATTGAGAAAATTAATTACGACGATTAATTAAGAAGATCAATTAAGAAGATTAAGATGTATTTTTCCAATATTTCCTCGCACATAATTACAATATGTTAGATAGCAATAGATAGATATACAAATAGTATAAATCTTGTTTTATGTTTTTTAGTGATAATCATTGTTAATTTTTTAATATTCAATTTTATGGGAGAGATTTTAGCCTCCTCCCTTGAGCCCCTCCCCCCTTTTTCTTACTCCACTGCTCTGTGACCTAACCTAAGTCTCCTAGAAAAGAGAGCTGATGCATATCCGCCATATTTTTGCCATCGTATCACATGATCCCATTCACTGCTGTGTTAAAGTTGAGTGATTTACAAGTGCGTTATTTTTAATAAAATAGGGTAAAATGGGTGGGTGTGCCGCCGAAAACTGTTTTAGTCATTCAAGGAATATATATAGAATATTTAGACTTGAAACAGATCCTGTAAGAAGAAGAAAATGGATTATTAATTTTCCAATGATAAACGTTGTGTTATGAAACCGGAAGTAGACCAGAAAATGGCGGCAGATGCGTCGACCTATAATTCTAGAGGCTTTATGTCCTAACCCAAAATAAAGAAATTGACATGAAAAATAACTGATACAAGGCAGTTATTTAACAGGCGATTTTTAATACTAAATAAATGTAATGAAATCTCTCTAGAATGATATACCGTGCAGACAAATATACAGTGTGTGATTTTCAACCTTGTCTGTAGGGATATCATTTCCACAATATCTTGAGTATCATTATAGATATATTTCACCGTATTGAACAAAATGGCTTTAAGGCGTACTTAAAAAGATTAGAATATAAAAAAATTCATAGCGAACAAAATTTGGTAACTTTGGTAAATAGCACTTTTGTTATAAACTTTGAAATTAACATACTATTGTCGTTTTCGTGGAAACATAATAATTCTTTGTAATTAGCAGTTTCTTGTACGGAATGGGATAAGTGTAATTCTGTATTATTCGTTATAGAGAGCTGGAACATATCCGCCATGCATTTGTAATCGTATGACGTCATCCCATGACCTACTGTGTTAAAGTTGAGTGATTTCCAAGTGTGTTATTTTTAATAAAATAAGGTGAAATAAATTTATATTTAAAAAAATAAAGTGTAAAATAAAGGGTGGGGGTTCCGCTGAGTAGTGTTCCAATCATTGGAGCAATAAATATAGAATATTTAAATTTGCAAAAAAAAATCCTGTAAGAAGAAGAAATGGATTATTAATTTTGCAATGGTAAACGTTGTGTTACGAAACCGGAAGTGTACAAGGAAATGGCGGCTGATGCGCAGGTCTGTAATTCTAAGGCTCTAATGTAGAGTACGTTTGATATCTGCATTTTAAAAAATAATTTGCGTACAGTTGTACATTCAAAGGAACACAGTACAGTTTCGTTTATCCATTTTCCGGCATTGGTGTAAAAGGGGTGGGCTTACAATGTGACGTCATGGGAGAAAAATTTAAGAAGGAATTTAATTAAGCTTTTTCATGCACCCTCGGTAATTCGGCGTTCTCGTTAATTTGGCATTCATTAAGAAATAGCCCGGTTAGCGAGAGCCTGCTGTTAAATAAACAGTTTCGCAGATTTCGTTAAGAAGGTTTAAAAGTCAATTTCGAATGTTCCATCAACGAATAATTCCATGGCAATTCAGACATGAATTTTCATGAAAGAGGAAAAAAGAATGTTCATGAATTTTCATGAAAGAATTAAAAAGAATGTTCATGAATTTTCATGAAAGAAGAAAAAGAATGTTCATGAATTTTCATGAAAGAAGAAAAAAGAATGCTCATGAATTTTCATGAAAGAAGAAAAAAGAACGTTCATGAATTTTCATGAACATTTTCATGAAAGCAAATTTTTGATATTTTCAAGCAATTTGCTAAAAATATTTGCCAACTATTTTATAGATAGTCCTCTATTGATACCAAGAGATAACAACTGCCAATTTCTTCCAAAATGTATGAAGACTAATCAAGCATTTTTTAAGTTTGAATTGTTTTTACTCGAAGAGGAGATAGATTCTTGTCAATTTCACGACAACCAACTCCGTTCCTTTTCGTTGTTGACAATTGCATTTAGTCCCGAGGTTACAGAGTGCCCCTGTGAGAACTTTTTCTTCGAGTGCATAGCATTGGGCAACTTTATTCTTCCGTTCACTTTTCCCAAAGTGATTGGACTTTCTGATTTATTTCCTCATTTATTTCAAAGGAAGCTTTTTTTTTTTTTTGGACGTAAAGCAGACTTTTATGTCTATTGTGATCATTTTCTTTGAATTTTCCACTTTTCAAGACTTTTGTTTATACTCAAGCTCGGTACAAAAATTTTTTGTAATTAATACAGATTGTTATTTATATTTTATCCTTGTTTTTCGACCTATTTATTTTCTTCCTTTCTTAATCTGTCTATCGTGGTGTCTATTATTGAGGAAAATATACTATTAAACTAAATATACTATAAGGTCAAGTATACTATTAGCCCAAATATACTATCAATTCAAATCAATTTTAGGTCAAATCTTCTATTATCAAATCTACTTTAAAGTGAACTTCACTATTAGGCCAATTCTACAATTACTCTAAATATATTATTAGATAAAATACACTTTAGGTAAAATTTACAATTGTCAAATATATTATTAGGCCAATTCTGCTATTAAGTTATATCTGCTTTAAAATCAACTTTTCTATTGGGTCAAATATACAATTTAGCTAAATATGTTATGAGGTCAAATCTATAATTAAATCAAATATGTTATTAGGTCAAATCTATAATTAAATCAAATATGTTATTAGGTCAAATCTATAATTAAATCAAATATGTTATTAGGTCAAATCTATAATTTAGCTAAATATGTTATGAGGTCAAATCTATAATTAAATCAAATATGTTATTAGGTCAAATCTATAATTAAATCAAATATGTTATTAGGTCAAATCTATAATTAAATCAAATATGTTAAGGTCAAATCTATAATTAAATCAAATATATTATTTGTTAAGTGTTAATGAAAACCCAACTACCAAAAACGACGATTTATTTTTCCATTTTAAGAGATTTTTTGGTTTATAATTTGTTAAGGTTCCCTTCCGTCGTTTTACGTATTTTGTGTCTAATATGGAATAACATATTCTTTTTTATACTGCTCTATAAAACTATTTCCAATTCAGACAGGTTTCTGTCGTATACATATACATGTATGCATACGTATATACATATATAATATATATGTATACACATGTATACATATACATTGTAGACATGCATACTGTAGATATACATATTGTAGACATATACATTATTTATATATACATTGTAGACATACACATTATTTATATATACATTGTAGACATACACATTTATATATACATTGTAGACATACACATTATTTATATATACATTGTAGACATTGTAGACGTGTGTATGTCTACAATGTATATATTATTTATATATACATTGTAGACATACATACGTGTACCAATGGATAGACAATATGGAGTGGGACTTTGCAATCTATGCCTTGTTTTTTTACATTGATTTTTATAAAAAAAAAATTGTGTTTTGGAAGTAATCCGCCCACCCTTCGGAAAATACACATAGGCGTTACAAGGAGGATGTTAGGAGGATGTTAGGAGGACGTTAGGAAAATACACATAGTCCAGTTATACGTAAGTTTTGTCTTAGCAGGTTTAACTGTGTTATCTTATCCAACCGCACCCTGCTACATCCCCTATTCCATTTATTTCATTCCTCTTGATCAATAACTGCATAAACCCACTCGGCTATTCAATTTACTGCTCAGAATTTGAAAAAGATTAGAAAAATCTATTTCTGGACTGGGCCTACAAAAATTGAGGGGAAAAAGATGGATTTACTGGAAATTTGTTCGTTAAATCACGGTTTATCTCGTAATAAAGGAGTTTCTTTCTGCTTATTTGGAATGTAAATACAGAAATTATTTGTTTTTGCTCGTTAAATCAGAGCTCTTATTAAAACCGAACTTATTACGACCGAGTTTCACTATATTGATTCTGTCATCCCTACTGTCATAGGCGTATGCAGAAAATTTATAAAGGGGGGTTATAGGCTCAATGGGGGTTACAGAGCTACAACTCACATATTCCTATGTTAAATATACAAAATTTCATTGCAATGGGGGTTACAACCCCCATCAACACCCCCTGTGTACGCCAGTGCCTGCTGTTATGTTTTAATTAATTTAATAATGTAATTAAATAATTAATTTAATTTAATTAATTTGTCAACGAGTGACGTACCTTGACTCCAAAAGTAGGCTATCTCTAATCGTTCACTATGGGCTCCCTCGAATAAAAAATTCACATTGTGTATGTATATCGTGATGATAACGATAATGAAGATAGATCTATGAATTGTGACATTTATTCAAGGTGAAGGGGGGGCATCGTGAACGATTGTAAATGGCCCAATTTTAAATAAACACTACGCCACTGATGTCAACTACTATTATGTTAAATTAACTGTTGGGTCAAATTTAGTATTGAGTCAAAGCTCTTAGGTCAAATTTAGTGTTAAGTCAAAGCTTTTAGGTCAGATCCTTATGTCGTGTGATCTTTAATTGTAAAACATCAATTAATTTAAAGTTTTCCAAAACTAACCCAGTCTGTAAAATACTAATCGTCTCTCTTCACTGTTTGGTTTTCCATTAATTATCTCTATGGCCAATTATGTTGTGCAACTGACGATCTTTAATTGTAAAATGTCAATTAATTTAAGGTTTTCCAGAATTAATCCGGTCCTTTAAAATATTAATCTGCTCTCTTCGCTGTTTGGTTTTCCATCATTAATTATCACTATAGTCGATTAGCTTTGTATTCCATCATTAATTCATTAATTTCATCACTGACATAAATTTTTAGCAACAAACTTAATTTTGTTGTCATCCATTCATGTTTTACATGATTAATTTAAACTTAGCACTATTAATTAAGCTTCTTGTATGTATTTTGACTTTGTTTCGTGAATTTAAAATTTTCATAATTTATATTGCTTTTACATTTACATTAATATTTTCATTAATATTTACATTAATATTTTCATTAATATTTACATTAATATTTTCATTAATATTTACATTAATATTTTCATTAATGTTTACATTAATATTTTCATTAATATTTACATTAATATTTACATTAATTTAAGATTTTCAGGGCTAATTCATTTTTGAATCACGTAATTAATTTATAATTTTCATCATCACTTGATCTCCCGAGCTTTCTTTATCAAGGAAGATCATCCTCTGAAAAGAGTGTGAGTAATGAGACACAATGGTAAAGGTAAGAAGTGGTGCACCATGGGTAACAATAAAAATGAAAGTCTTTTAAAGTATGTGTGACTATAACATGATATTAGACGACACCAAAGACTGAAAAGACCGGAAACGCCTATATCACTTTGCTGGCACCGAGTAGTATAACAAAGAGTAAATAAAGAATTTATCCTCCAAACAATAATAAGTATTTAAACACTAAACTGCTTTACAAAAATCGATAATTAACTGATTAAAAACATAGATGAACGGATAATTATGTAATCAAAGAGATCGATGAACTTATAATTAAGTGATTAAAAACATTCATGTAGTAATCCAAAACATTCATGATAGTAATCAAAAACGTTCATGATAGTAATCAAAAACGTTCATGATAGTAATCCAAAACATTCATGATAGTAAACAAAACATTCATGATAGTAATGAGAAACATTCATAATAGTAATTAAAAACATTCTTGATAGTAATGAGAAACATTCTTGATAGTAATGAGAAACATTCATAATAGTAATTAAAAACATTCTTGATCATAATCAGAAACATTCGTGATAGTAATCAAAAATATTCATGATAGTAATCCAAAACATTCATTATAGTAATCCAAAACGTTCATGATAGTAATGAGAAACATTCATGATAGTAATTAAAATCATTTTTGATAATAATCAGAGATATTCATAATAGTAATCAAACATATTCATGATAGTAATCAAAAACATTCATGATAATAATTAAAAAATTAAAACCATTCATGATAGTAATGAGAAACATTCATGATAGTAATTAAAATCATTCTTGATAGTAATCAGAAACATTCATGATAGTAATCAGAAACATTCATGATGTTAATCAAAAACGTTCATGATAGTAATCAAAAACATTCATGATAGCAATCAAAAACATTCATGATAATAATCAAAAACACTCATAATAGTAATCACTGAATTACCTTATCCAAATGACGTGAAGATCAAACGTGAATTTTACTGAGATCTCTTTGATAAAAAAACAATTTTTTTACACGATATATGATCTATCAATCAACTGTGAGTAACCGTCTCAAGACTGCTGTTTTACAGAGCGGTCTCGGGACCTAGAACGTGCAAGGAAGTAGAACAAAAAAAATATCCTTATACGTTCATCTAAACCATTGGAAGGAAAAAATAAATTTCGAAAACAAATTAAGACAACAAATTTTGAATGGACTTGAATGATTAAAACATTTTCTCTACATCACACGCACACACACAAAACGGCAAGTTAAGGAGAGATTATATCGATTATATTGATTCATTTCAGTGTTTTCACTATCGATTCAAACAACGATTATCTTCTATCGATGTTCTCTATCGTTGTGTTTTAATGCCTTTTGTTTTCAAGATGAAAATTTTCAATTATGTTAAAATAAAGAGATGAAAATAGTATTACTAAAAGAAACGGTGTAATTACATTTTACAATAATACGAGTAAATAATTTCTTCAACAGAAAACCTGGCCTGAAATGCGTCGATAAAAGAAGATAATTCTGGTTAGAATAGTTTAGAAAATTTTTGAATTAACAGTGACTGTGGAAAGTGATCTTCACGTTGAAATATATCCATGGGGAATTTATTTCGAAATATAGTTTTCGAACTCCGAATTCAAGACTTCGAATATTTTAGAAGAGCAAATTTTGTGGTCTTGCAGACTATGTCATCATGCACTGGAAATGCAAATACTTTTAGAAGATGCGGAATATATTTGCATATGATATATATGCATTTTCGTTTCAGTACGAATCCAAAGTTCTTCACGTAATTAAGTAAGTAATTAATTAAATTTATGATTGATTACTCACGTAATTAATTGTTTACCATACGTTAACAGCATTTTAATTATTATTAAATGAAAGGGGAAATAGCGATTAAAATATTTATGAATGAATGAATTAATATTTATATATATTATATAGGCCCCTATATAAAATTGAAATACTTCATGCATTGAAATTTTTATTATCTGGACTAAGCGGAGCTGACATATGTCTGGATTTTCAGAAACCATTAGATTATGATAATCTTGGAAAGAGACAGCGAGCGGGCAGTGATCTTAGTGACAACACGAGGTCACGTGACCTTGCAGAATAATTATTGCGACCGGAGATTTTAAAATCTAATAATTTAATGTCTGCTAAAATTATTTCCAAAAGATTGCATAAATTGAAATTGATTAATTAATAGTCAAATTCGATTAATTATCAGATTAGATTAATTGTCAACGTAATCAAACTGCTGGGTAACCGGGAAGACCTAGTAAGATAATCAAAGTTTTAAGCTACTATAAAGAATTTCAAATGTTAAAATTGATTGAAATTAATTGAAATGTTAAAACAGACAGACAGACAGACAGACGAGGCACTCAGGCAGGCATACTGACTGACTGACTGACTGACTGACTGACTGATTGATTGATTGATTGATTGATTGATTGATTGATTCATTCATTCATTCATTCATTCCAACTCTTAATTATGTAAATTTTGTGGAAATTGAAAAGAGGTGATTATTTCTGAAAGGATAAAGTGAGAGAACACAAATCTTACATCCGCTTGAAATGAGGTTCTAAGAGGCGATGAGAAAAGGGGGAAAACGACTTTACTAACCTTGCTGCAATCTCAACTGGCAGCAAAATTAATTAACTCTTTGGGGAAATGTTGGAAAAGCCATAAATTGTTTAAATTAAACGATATTTTAAGTCAGCATGCCGGTATTACGTTAAATTTAAGTTAACGAATATTTTTACGCATTCGCGTGTTGAGTTGAGCAGATTTATGCAAAATTACCAATTGTGGACTAGGTGTTACTCTGAAGTGTAAGGGGTTCAAAGGCGATTAAAATTTTGGAGAAATATTTTATGCTTTCTTGGAGATTTAACTAAATACACTTTAATTTGTTAAGCTGAATTCTCGCATCACTTAATAGATTTTGTGAAATGTGAAAATCGAAAGAGCAAAAATGTATTATTCAGTATTCTGCTATAAATTCCTTGAAATTCTTAATTCTTTATTTGATAATTTTTTACGCATTTCACTTCTTAGTAGCTTTATTTTATCTTCAATAATTTTTATTCTCTAGTTTCTCATACGAACCCCCAATTTCCCATTTTTATTCCAAGTTTCACATTTTAACATTTAGGCTTTTAATTACTGACTTTTTTTTGCTTTAATTTCAGTTCCTTCTTTTACGTCTTGACAATATGTTGTCTTTACTACTGAAGAGCAAGTTCTTAATCTTATTTCTTAATTCCTCAGTTTTTAAAGTTTTATTTTAATTCTTAAAAATTTACGTGGTTTAATAATTAGTTATTACCATTAATATCAATATAAATTTTAGTAGTTTAGTGGTCATTTTCCAATATAACTTAATTTTAACTTCTGTATTTTCTTCCACTTGGTTGTGTCTCGTTTTTGTCCTTAATTTTTTCTCTTGTATTTTCTTTGGACAGTAACTTGTATTTTTGTGGACCTCTTTTTTTTAATTTATTTTTAAGTTCCATTATATCATCAGTTATCTATGATTTTTTTGTCATTCTTTTTCTGAATCCAAGAACAATAATACAGGATTCCAAAATTGTAGTCTTTAACATCCTCCAGTGACCGTCCTTTTGGATATCCGCATCTGTGTGTTGTTTCTCGTAATTCTTCCTCCAAATTTTGAAGTGAACTATGCAGTCGTGGTCGAATTTGTAATTTTAAGTAATTTAATATTTTTGGAGTACTTTTTTGCTGATTATTTTTAATTATGTTTCTTATAAAGATTATTATTATTATAATGAAAATTATTATAATTATATAATAATTATAAATTATTATAATTATATATTAATTATAAAATTATAATTATATAATAATTATAAAATTATTATAATTATATAATGAGTATAAAATTATTATAATTATATAATAATTATAAAATTATTATAATTATATGATAAGTATAAAATTATTATAATTATATAATGAGTATAAAATTGTTATAATTATATAATAATTATGAAATTGTTATAATTATATAATAATTATAAAATTATTATAATAATTATAAAATTATTATTATAATAAAAAAGTTATTATTAAAGATTATTATCATTATTATTGAAACCACAGCCTCCACTGGGATACGTTTTGAGCTAGTTTTCATATTTTTGAATCCTAAACTGATAAATACGTAGCCAACTTAGTACCTAGTAATTTAATTTCTGCAGTTTCTCTGATGGTATCTTCCATTTCCTGATGATATATTCCATTTCCTGATGACATATTCCAATTCCTGATGATATATTCCAATTCCTGATGATATCTTCCATTTCTGGATGTCTTCCTCCATTTGTAAAAATTCTTGGCGATTGATCATTCCAGATATTCGCAGTGGTGTGATTATATTTACTGCCAAATTCAACCACTTCATATTGTTCTTCATTTTTTACTCTTTCAACCAAAAAAGGTTCATGTTTTTGATACGATTTCCTCTTCCTATTTTTTTGTGACATTAATATTTCAGGTTATAATGATAACTTCGGAATTCTTTTGATGCTGATTCACTTTATAAGCCTTTACAGAATTTCGTAATTCGTAGATCACTAGAATTTGTTATAAGTTTTTTAATATGAAAAGTTTGAAGCACATCTTTTATAAATAGCCAGCATATTATGTAGCACGCTTATGTAATTGAGTTGTCGATTACTGTGTTAAACTCTCTTCCACTTTTTAAATAATTCTCCGGGCAACAGCAGCACACGTAAGGTGCTTAGCATAAAAAGCGTACCTCCTCCTCCTTCTCCTCCCAAAAAATATACATAAGTAGAAAAATATTCTATTGCAAAATCCTTAGTTTAGAAATATTGGATTGAAAAACACTTAATTGAGAAATATTCGTGAAAAATAATTGAGAAATATTCGTGAAAAATAATTGAGAAATATTCGTGAAAAATACTTAACTGGGAAATATTTGATTGCAAAATGATTAGTTTAGAAATATTTCTTTCCACATGCTTAGGTTATGAATATTCGATTAAAAAATACCTAGAAATACTCGGTTGCAAAATACGTAGTCCAGAAATATTCGGTTGCAAAGTAGTTTAAAAATATTCGGTTGCAAAATACTTAGTTTAGAAGTATTCGTTTGTAAAATAATTTAGAAATACCCGATAGAGGAATATTCAATTGCTATTCAACCTTCTTTTCAAATAGGGCTTTACTGGTGTGAATTTCGCACTGCTCACTGTAGTCCGGGGTTTGGTTCCCTAGGCCTTAAGAGGTTCGGATTCATCGGAAAATCGTAGGTCCAGAGGTCCGGATTCGTTAGAATAAAGCAGATTCCGGCGCAGCATGATCATTATAGTCCTTTATCCGTAAAAATAACCACAAAAAAAAAACTGGTATGAATTACTGCACATGTTGGCAAAATTTATATAATTTTTCGTATATTTTATTGTATATTTATTAGCATACAATATATATTTTGAGTTTATTAATAAAAACATACAAATCTACCATAGGCGTAAGCTGGGGGAGACAAGGGGGCACTTCCCCCAAGCTTTTCTAAAAAGAGGCAAAATCGTACTTTTTCCCATATAATTTTGTGTTTTTTGTTTTTTTTTGTCCCCCCCCAGTGTAAGCTATATTTAACCCCCAAGTTACTCCTATTAAATATATCACATTATCTTATCTTAGCAAATAATGGATTTTCCTTGAAAATCCCTTATATATTTATTAGTTATTAATCGTTTACCTCTTATAAGTAAGTCAGTTTCTAAGCGATGTGAAATGAAATTAACAGGTGAGTAAGGTTGAAATGAAAACCAAAAAATAATTCATCAGAAGAAAATAAACGAAATTTTTATTATTATTTTATTATATATTATTTATTTTCTGTTGAGAAATTTAAACAATCTTTTCCAATCCCTAAAAACTAAATGAAACGCTTTCAAAATGCATTTTCCATTTATCAACGACTTATCCAAAATCGTTTCTTTTAACTTCAGAATCGTCTATTGGCAATTATAAATCGATTTTTTAGGAAAATTTAATCAGCGGAATCGATGGTCTTTTCTCTTAAGATTGGTAATCTATTATCATGTCATACGATTAGATAAAAAGACGGAAATCGTTTTGGAAATTGGCAAACAACGGAGCGGTTTTGTTTCGTTTTTCAATTAGAATTCTTGGTTTTGAAGGGAGATATTTTTTAACAAAAATTTGGAATGATTTCGAAACAAAAAACTTTTAGAAAATTATAATTATTTTCAACTATATGGATATCTAAAAGAAAGTTAGATAATTCGATTTTGATTTAATTGTATATGTTTAAATTATTTAGGGATTTGCTTTGTTTTCGAAACTATGCATCTTAATGCATTTTTGATTAACTGTGCTCTTGTAACGAATACATGGATCCGAAACACTGGAAATTGCAGAATGCAGAAACCAATCAATTTAGAAATTATTATATATTATAAATTTGTCATGAAAAGAAAGTTTTTAGCTGCAGGTAAAAATCTTAAGCGGATTTATATTTAATTTTATTATTTAACGATCAGGTTTATTTTTCTTTTAAAGAATGAATTACTGCATGCATCAGTTGGAAAGTGCATAGTCATTAGTAAGAATGACTATGCACTTTCCAACTGATGGAAAGTGGGAAAGTGCATCGTTATTAGTAAGAATACTAAATTTACTTGTGCCAAATTACCAAATAAAGGGAAACAGGATGACCATACTGTCCTTGCGCCACATAAATACAACCAATCAAGTATAGGTATCACTGTAAAGCACAGATGACTATATATTAATTAGTCTATGCAGAAAGTTCATAATTGGGGAGTTACAGAGAAACAACTATATAATTAGTTGCATATGTAAAAAATTGTATCATAAGGACGGTTATGACCCCGTTAATCCCCTACCCTGGTACGCCAACGGTGCTAATAATATACAGTGTCCCTCTGAAGTCAGAATACGGCAAATAACTTCTTAACGAAGATAGCTCTTGCAATGGAAGTTAGGTATTAGTTAAATATCAATCAATCAATCAATTTGTTTGGCAAAATACATGAAAATGGTACAACCTTAGTAATATATGGTTAAGCTTGGGTGACACAAGAAACTACCAAAGTTTGACAAAGCCTGTTCCACCCACTGAAAATAATATTATAAAAGTATTATATTAATAATGCATGTATTATTATACATATATACATAAACATATATATATATCATATAACATTATAAGAGTACAATATATATTATATAACATTATAAAAGTATTATAAGGCTATTGGTTTAGTAAAAATGTATTGATACGTTTTTTAAACAAAGGAGTTGAACGGATATTTTTTATAATTTTTTTTATTTCTTAATAAAATGACTATGCACTATCAGATGAGATGAACAGCAGCGCCCCTGGTGGAGAATTGAGGATGTTAAAAATTTTATATCGAAAGAAGGTTAAGATAGGAAACTACTTTCGATTAGAAAATTGTAAAGAATGCTTTAGTCGTTAAGCAAAGATACACATACACACAAACCCACAATATGTGCACCTACTGCCAAAAAAAAGTGAGGTGTTTCGGAAGTTTCAATGCATCACTTTCAATTAATACTTTCTAACGTTTTAGAAGTTGAGTTTAAGTTCAATATAGGAAAGGGACAGTTACCAAGATCTCTCTTCTAAAAGAACTTCTAAAACTCAACTTCTAAAACACAAAAAAAATTCTTAGAAAAATCGCATGAAAAAGGCCTAACTTGTATTAAAAAATTAGACTTATGTGCAGTAATTTTTTAAAATTGTATAAAACCAAAACAATTAGTTAAAATTAATCTAAAACTGCATGAAAAAGTTTATAGAAATTTAAGAAAATAGGAATGCTTAATGAACTCCTTCAAAAATCTGGAAAAATTGATATATAACTTAAAATAAACTTTATTCATTTGATTTTATTAAAAAGTAACAAATACTTTTACTTTTTTTCATTAGATGTATTTTCGCTATCTGTTAATGGTTTGCGAATTAGTGTCGAATCACTTCCCTCGCCAGAAGAGTCAGTTTCTGCATCAGATCTGTAGTAAATACGATTGGTTTTCATAAACTTTTAATTCATGGCATCTCTTTCTTTTCTAACAATGTAATCTATAATTAAACTTTGTGATGATGATTCTACTAACTTTTTTATATAAGTTTTTATATAATACACGCATACAGTTTTCCAGCTGACTTTTACCTCTATAAGCTCGTTTAGCACTAGGGTTACTGATGAGATGATTCACTGATGAATGATGATCACTGATGAATGATGATTTCTTAACAGGTGAGTTCACTTCCGGAAAGAGTAAAAACACGACGCATGTAAATCTCCTTTCGTCGGCGAATACCATGCATAAGAATGTATTGAACTACATTCGCAGTAAAATCTTTTAATTTTAATCTACATATGTAAATTAAAAAAAAAATAAAATTCGAATGAAATATAAATATGCAAAACTGAATAAAAAGAAACCATGTTTTAATTGTATATTATTTATTTTATTTAGCACCTCTGTTAATTCATTCCACAATTTCGATCTCGAATAATTAATGGAACCTAATTTCCATTATTCCTTTCGGCAAGTAAAAATCGTCATTATTTCCTATTCTATTTGTATTTCTATCTCTGTATAAATATTTCTGTTAAATTTCCATGCAACCCTCTTTTTTACCTTACATTTTCACTAAAATACAGATTTATATATTTCAGCCATCGGTAAAGGTTTGTCACTTTTTTCACTCCAATCAATCAATTTCAAATCATTTCAATCATTTCCAATCAATCAATTTCTGCTTTTCCACTTACAGCCTTTATTATTTTCTTTTGTATGTTCATCGATTTCTATTCGTTCAATTTACTTATTTTCCCTGAATACAACAGACCATATGACAACAAATTAATAATTTTAACTTTTAGTGGTAAACCATTTTTTAATCTTCTTAGTATTCTTATTCTTTTACTCATCTTGCTAAAGATTCTATTTATTTGGCTATTCCAATTATTTTTATTCGATAATACTGCAGTGCTGAAAAAAAGTTTAAGGGCACGAAAAATTACGAGAAACGTTTAATGAATTACACGCAAATTAGTAAATAAAGTAGCATATCAACAAGAACTCAAAGTGCATAATTTTAATGCTGAATAACAAAAGAGATAACAAACATATTGTTGTTTGCATAAATTGCAGTTAATATGACCTGGTAAAAAGTATAAGGAAAACTTTGGTCAATAAACCTATTGAAAAGTTAGAAAATTACCCCGTCTCTCTATAATTTGAATCATTCGTGAAGACATGGAACCACAAAATTAATTTAATACAGTGTTTGGGATTTTCCGCCAGGCAAGCTTGGTGGCTCCAATTAACTCATCTTTCCTATCATAATGCTGCCCATTTTGGTATACCTCACGAACAAATATACACCACAGGTTTTCCATGGGGTTTAGATTGGTGCTACTGGTTGGCAAGTCAAGCAATTTTGCGCCATTTACCTCAAAACTTGGTTTTTAACCACCATCGATGTTGAAAACATCAAACATCGTAAGTAAAACATCGATGTTTTGAAAACGTTGACCATTGATGCTTATTCTTACCTGGTAGCCCATCCGGTTAGAACACATACTCCATATCGAAGATCCCCGCTTAAACTCTATGACAAGACGATATCTCTCTCTCTCTCCTCTCCTCTCTCCTCTCCTCTCTCTCGTTTAAATACTTATCTCTCTATTATGTTAAATACAGCTCTGATTTAGGTGTACAAGCAGGGGTACAGGAAAAATATTGGCTAATAAATAATAATCGCGATATTTAAAGTCAAGAAAATTGCATTGTTATTGTTAAATTGTGTGATTTTTTTTCGTTGAAACAGATTTTTTATGAAAGTTGTACTTTTTTTTAAACTAGTAGGTATTTTTGTTGTAAGCTAAATTTTTGGCAGTATTCATAATCTTTTTTATCGAAACTGAGAGCTATTTTATTAAAAAAATTATGATTATTCTGAAAATTATATTTGTATTGAAAATTAAGTTGTATTGAAATTATATTTATGATGAAAATTATGTTGTATTGAAAATTATATTTGTATTGAGAAGTTATATTTGTATTGAAATTATATTTGTATTGAAAATTATATTTGTATTGAAAATTATATTTGTATTGAAAATTATATTTGTATTGAGGTATATTTGTATTGAAAATTATATTTGTAATGAAAATTATATTTGTAATGAAAATTAAATTCTTTTTGTTAAAGAATTATATATTTGTTTGAAAGTGGTGGCTTTTTTTTTCATGTTTATGAATTTTCTGTTCATACTATTGAACGTTTTTATTGAAATCGTTCATTGGGATTGATGTGTTTTTATAATTGAAATTCATGATTTTTTCGTTTCAACATAAACTTTTTCTTAAAAATGATAGGCCACTTCTTCGGAATTAATATATCATTTTATCGAAACTAATAAAACCTTAATGGCAAAAACTGAAGCTTAAATTTAATTTTATAATAAATTTTATTTAATTAATTAATTTTTATTTTAATTGGATTTATTTTTATTTTAATTGATTTATTTTATTTCAATTGATTTATTTAATGTAATTTATTTAATTGATTATTTATTTTTATTTATTTTATTTTATTTATTCATTTATTTATTTATTTATTTATTTATTTATTTATTTATTTATTTATTTATTTATTTATTTTATTTATTTATTTATTTATTTTTTTTTTTTAATTTGTTTTATTTTAATTTAATTTATTTTGAATTTTAATTTTATTTAGCTTGTTTATTTTAATTAATTAATTTTAATTACTTTATTTTAATTATTTGTTTAATTTATTTATTTTTAATTATAATTTATTATAATTAATTTTCTTTGGATATATACATCGATATCTCGATATTAGTAAAATAATCGACCCCAAACTCAAATATCCGTATGAATTGGAAAGTAAACAAAGCAACAGTAAACAACAAAATAATTGATTTAAATGTACAAGACCGAAACAAAATGACAGGAAATGAAAAGTAAACAAAAAAAATTGTCAACGAAAGAATGGTTTAAAATAAAAAAAAGTGTAAGTGAAAACATCTAAGAAAATTTTCGTTCCAAAACGAATTTTAATTCTCATATGGAGAAACCATGAAAAAAAAAGAATATTAATAGCATTTGAAATATATAACTATCGCTGATACAATCGAAATAGATATTATTCACATGCTATCAATTATATATCGATATATATATAATAAAATTGGAGAGAAAAAAATACAATTTCAGTTGCTGCCAATTTGCCTTTATCGGTCACAAATTGTTGACTAGAAAGTGATCAGAAAACAAAAAGAATTCTAACGAATTTTTTTTCCTTTGTTTTCCAAAGAATTTCAGCTGCAACTAATCACGTCCAATTTAGTCTTTTACTTCTGAAGTGGTAGTAAATTATTTTTTCTAATTTCGAACACTTGTTTCATTAATTTATGGCGAAAAGAAAGAAAATGCTAAATCGACGAAATGGACACCACTAATTAGTTTAATCTGTCTCGTCAATTGCAGAAGTAAAAGAACAAACTTAATAGATGACCGTTTCAGCCGAAGTTTAAGCTTGTATTTTATTTTCGCGCCAAATTATGAGTCTGAGAGGTAAATTATCAATTTGATTAAAAGATCAACTTACTGTCGTAATTCTAAATTTTTAAGAAATTTCGCAAATTTTTCGATTATTCTTTATTTTTTTAATATGAAATTCGAACAAGGTTTCTGCGCTAGTTTAAAATTAAATTGGAACAAACCTAGTTTGATAACTAAAACAAATTATTTGTTAAGTATAATTTTTATTATATCACATTATATTATATTTTATGTAAAATAATATAATATAAGGTTACATATTATGTAAAGTAATGTAATATGTTTACATATTATGTAATATAATGTTACATATAAAATAATGTAATATAAGGCTACATATTATGTATTATAACGTTATATATATATATATGTGTGTGTGTGTGTGTGTGTGTGTGTTATATTATATTTATATTAAAATTTTATGGTAATTTTATCGTTGTCTCGCAGTCCCTTTAAGGAAGCTACTACATTAAATATGTACATTAATAATAATAATAACACTCCTAATATGAATAAAAATATTCTATTTAAGCTATTATATACGATGCGTGTTTACATACTGAGAACAACTATCGAATTGTGTGCGTTAAATGAATGCAGAAAATTTTCAAGTTCCGTAAATAGATTGAAAGTGAAAAAGAGTAGAAAGCGCCCCCTCCCCACATACATACATACATACATACATACATACATATATATGTGTGTGTGTGTGTGGCGAAGTGGCCCACTGGTATAAGCTACAGACGTGGGTTCGAGCCCCAGTATGGGGGGGGAAACAGCCAGCGTTACTACGCTCATGGCGCGATGTCTTGATCGGTGAAAGTATTAATAATGAATAAAAATACCATTGGGCCATTAAAACCGGATTTGTAGCCTGCTGACGACATGCCAGCATCCGGAACGCCGTTGGGATAACTATCGGTAACCCAGCGACGTGAAAAAGGCTATCTCAGACTCTGATGATATGAACCATAATGAAAATATGAATGGAGCATCGGTTGTCTCGCTCTTAAATCAGAACCGCGTTCGGGCTTTAAGCAGAGGGGCCAGTTCGAAAAATATGCAACAGTCTCTCCTTGGAGGTGTCGGCGGTTGTAGCGGCGCCTCCAACTGTACGGCTACTAGAACCAACACAGCCCAAAGTGCTTTGCAGCCTAGTATAGGTGCAACCACTAGGGCTGAAAGACCACGCCAGCGCATGTCATGGACAATAGATATGAACACCTACATCATGCGCACCTACTATACGATTACAAAGCTGGAAACAGACATGACAAATTACAGACCCACACTTCACGCCAAATTCGCACAACAGTACCCACACCTGGACATCAGTATAGAAAGGATAACAACCCAACGCAGGAACATAATAACCAGAAATCTCTTAGCAGAGCCCATACTACAAAGGTTAAGAGATGAAGTCGCCAATGACCTAGTAAACACTTCAACCAGTGTGGCAAACCCTGAAACACCAGCTATTGGCGCAAGAGAACCGCTCCAACCAAGCATAGAAGAAGAAGAGAGGAGGGACGTGGAGAAAATGGAAGAAGGTTTCCAATGTGCCCTGGCGGAATATGAAGGCTCGGATGCCGCAACAAGGCCAAGAATACCACGCCAACCGGCATCTTGGAAACTCTGCAAAGCAACCAAGATCCTCAATGAACATACCCTGCCACTACACCTACAGAAACACAACTCCCTACAGGAAATACACACCGCCATATACTGTGCAGCAGTAGCGGCATCACGCGCCAATGGGTACGAAGTAAGGAACGAAGGCCGAAATAATAGAGGTAACAAAGCCCAACCACCATGGCAAGTGAGACTGGAGAAAAGAATAGAAGAGCTCCGCAGCAGCATAGGGCGAATAACCCAGTACATGCAGGGAAATAGGAGTAAGAAATTAGTGAGGAAAGTGAAGATGGCCCTTAAGAGAAATAGGATTCATACAAGACACGAAGAGCCCAATAAACACATCAGCGAATATCTGGATACCCTCAAACAAAAACTGTGTGTGTACGAAAGAAGACCCGAAGATACAAAGACTATACCAACAGAAAACAACAAAACATGCAATTTCAAGCAAACCAGAAGGCCTTCTACAGGAAGCTTCGAGAGACACCAGATATGATTTTTTATATAGTAAGAAGTTCAAACCAATTTAAGCAACTGTTAAATGATCCACTGAGGTTCTTAAATACTCATATAATCTTCCGTACAAATACAACATAAATCTTTCAATTTTTCACACCAAGTTTACCATCTCTTTGATTACCTTTATAATCTACTTCCTAAACTCTAGATCCCAAAAAAGTACGATTCATAGGCACATTGACTACATAGGCACATCGATCTCACAGCTCATAGATCGATTGGGTTTCGCGATATTTCAAGTTCTTCCGTTTTTCTGCATTTTCCATAATTTGAAATACAAACAGAAACAAATCACTATTTACTGTTTTCAGCACTCCCAAAAAACATTAGTTACAGATGCGTCCGAGACATATCTGCTGTCTCCAATCTTAATTATTTCATCTGTGCTTTATTGGGTGGGCAAATTGATTTAATTTTTCAAATTGGTCTTTTTCATAGAAGTTCAGATACTGATACGAAAATGATTATTTCTTTATAAAACGGTGGAGCAAAGGATAACAAGAAAGGTTCTCTTGGAGAGGAAGGCCAATAAAGGATGTTGGATGGCTTTCTGAGCTACATCTTCATCTAAGAAGTCAATGGTTATTACTTAAAATTATTACTAATTATTATTAATTGATTATTGTTAAATTGTTAATAATTGATTATTGTTCAATTATTATTATTGATTGTTGTCAATTATTATTATTGATTTATTGTTCAATTATTAATGATTATTGTTCAATTATGTAATTGATTATTGTATCAATTATTATTAATTGATTATGAATTATTATTAATTGATTATTGTTAAATTATTATTAATTGATTATTGTTAAGTTATTAATGATTATTAATACAATGGAACCTGGTCAGTGACCACCTTGAATAAATCGACCACCTTAATAAAGTGACCACTTCTTATAAGAGAGAACCTGCAGGGACTTAGTCATACCTATACCAAAGTCTGTCGTGTACAGTGACCAACTGTCTATTGTGACCTTTGCAATCCAGTCCCAAAGGTGGTCGTTTTAGGTAGGTTCTATTGCATTATCTAAATAGAAAAAATACTTGTAACTTTATCGATTATAGATTATCTCAAATAATTACTATTTGGGATTAAAATCCTGAAAGGAAAATTATACAAGGACAGAAGAAAGCATAGATACATCCCAACTGTCTGAACACTTTTCTTCAAAGGACTTACTAACCTTTTGTCTCCATAGACCCAAACAATCTACGTCAACGATTCTTTAACTTTCCTAGACCGAGGGCCCCCACTTCGGAGACCACTCGCCCGCGCAGACCACCCCCCACCCCACAAGGATTAACTCAAAGTTTAAAGCCCGGAATTTGCATCATATGTATTTATTTCTAGCGTTTCATCACTAATTTTCACCATTTGGGGAAGGAATTTTTCGTTCCCTCGTAATTTATTTTTAGCATTAAAGAGTAAATGCTCGTGTCTTAGTACTTTTCCGAACTTTTGTGGGGCACTGGGAGGATCTCGCGGACCCCCTGATAGGACCCCGCGGACCCATAACACAGTTGAGGACCCCTTCTCACAGTTCAATAATCGCTGATTTGGATCAGTAGTTTCTAAACTGTTTGTCTCGGGGAGCCCTCTGAAGAAAAATTTTCATCCGGGAACCCCTCACTCGTTTTCACTTTTAATATGCGTTCTTTAGGTAGAGCCTATATGTAAGTTAATAATAATTACAAAATTTGATAACTAATAAGAGGAATGGTGGTGTTTAGTTTTGCATAATTTTTTAATGTCTGGTTTTATTGGAGACAGGTGAAAATGAGGGCCAGGTTTAGCGTCCAGGCAGCTTCCGTATTTGGATTTAGGTGCTGCGTAGGCAGATAATCCGGATTCATACAAGTAACTTATGGCAAACGGCAGAAGAAATACTATTGCTTTATCTTACTTTACTGGTGGAGTTCAGAGAGACACCCTGTATAAGTAACAATAAAATTATTTGCAGGAATGGGATATAGTTATTATCAAGTGTTTATATATAAAAATTAAATTAATTATAATATATTTTAGTTAAATTAATTTAAGCAAAATAAATATTTTAAAAAGTACGAGACTCAGATGCCTTTTTCAATATTAGCAGGAGGGAGTAAACAGTTCAATGAATTTTAGCAAACAATTTAATGCTTTAATCTCAAGCATTTTGTTTTTACAAAATATTTATTTTTCACAAAAAATACTTCCCGCTTCGTTTCGTTTTATCTCTTTTACATGCACCGTTTTATTTTTTCGTAGTGGTATTCAGACGCATCGTTTACAATCTTTCAAGTGCCTTTGGGAAATGCCTTTAATCTTATTAATATTCAACACTAATCCGGAATAGTCCGCAATTTTTTCCTTATTTAAGCTGAAATTCTAGTCCCAGCAATTCAGGAAAAAAACGAAGTCATCATCGTGACCAATTTCAGAAAAGTTTCACTTCCATGGTGTAAAAAGGTCGCTTGTTTTGCGACCTAATATTTGTTGTTTAACGGAGCGACCTCTTTTCCAACAAAGCGTGAAATATTCTAACATACAACACTCATCAATAGCCTTCAAGGCTAACGACGATTCTCGTAAACCGGCTCCTAAAAAGTCGTAATTCACCGAAATTTCTCGTAAAAGTCTGTAACCGTGACGACATTATTTGCGTACATGCGTCGCCATGTTCGAACCCCCACTAACTCGTTTGGGATGATCGCAGGCACTAAATCATGCCTATGTAATAAATCCCATTTATTCCCAATGCTGCTATTCATCTTCAAGACTGCTCCGATGAGAATTCGTGAAAACATGAAGGCATAATCCATACTTTCGGTTAAATTGTTCAAAAACAAGCGTACCTTGATTTTTCTTTTCCGCCGAAGAAAAGAGAGCATTCTGCCGCTTGATTTATGTGATAATATACGTACGTAAGAAGGAAAAGTAGCTTTTAACACTCATTTAGTATAATGGCGATACGTGCGGTATTTAATCAAGGTAAATATAGATTCAGAGACGCGTTTCCGCCTGGTCACCTTTCACCCATAAGAATCGAAAAGAAGAAGAAGATCGCTAGGTAAGTCGAGTCTCAAACTGGTCTCGATACTTCGACCTTCAGG
Organism: Dysdera silvatica; assembly: GCA_006491805.2. Taxonomy (NCBI): domain Eukaryota; kingdom Metazoa; phylum Arthropoda; class Arachnida; order Araneae; family Dysderidae; genus Dysdera; species Dysdera silvatica. The sequence goes on along the minus strand of QLNU02003225.1, from coordinate 7,528,664 downwards.
TTTGTGTCTTGACCTTCTAATGACAGACCTACTGAGACTCATATAACGTCAGCCTTAACCCGAGTTGTATGTGGTACTAAATTACGGTAATTAGATTCAGACACTAGCGTTTCGGCTGAAATTAGAGCTTATATTTTTCTCACAAGAGTCAGAAAAAGGAAAATCTTTCTTTTTTTTCACTCTTGTGAGTTTAAAGCATTCGAGCTTTCACTCACGTGCTGTTTTCTTGACTCATGCGCTTTTTTCTTGACTTATGCGCTTTTTTTCTTGACTCATAAGCTCACTTTTTTCCTTCGAGCTGAGGAACGTGGGCGTTAGAATTTAATTATTTTTAAGGCAAAAAAACTCCAGCAATCTGTTTCGAGAGTAGGTGTAGTGTAGAGAAATTACGAATAGGGGACAAGAGATAAAAATTATGATTATTAGATGTTTAAGAATAAGGTATATGTCTACATTGAAAATATATTTACACTTGTTTTTCAACATATACGTTAGACGAAGAATATCATGTCATCGAGTTATAGAAAGTGATCTTCGTGTTCTTGTTCTGGTTCTACAGTCCCTGGTATAACTGGGCCTCTTCAAAGGTCATCGCCAGTCTTCTTAATCTTAAGATATTCTACGTCATTCATTCATTCATTCTTATTCTTCTGAGATCATTCTCTACTCAATGTTTTTCTTTCGTTAAAATATTTTAAGGTCTTTGGAGGTCGCGAAAATGTGTAAACGTTTATATTCTTAGCAATACGTGAATACGTTTTCATGTTTCTTTCTTTTTTACCTTTAAGTCCGAGGTATTTTTACTGAATTTAAACCCATAAAAATCCTTACGGTTATCCGTAACCTTCTTTCATAATAATTTTCCCTTGCGTTTTTGTGCCAAAATTATGACCAAATAGTGACAATTTACACCGATTTTTGTCAACCTCAACCAAAATTCGCCAATTTTGAAGTAAGGTTTGCACTGTAAATTTATTTTTATTTAACTTACTTTTGAGATATCGTTTTGCATCCAATCAATAATTCATCGTGCGTCGACCTATCATTAAATATGACATTGATTGTTGCTATGGATAAGGACGTAGTATGATTGTAATGCTATGGGTAAGGACATACTATGATTATAATGCTATGGATAAGGACATAGTATGATTATAATGCTATGGATAAGGACACAGTATGATTATAATGCTATGGATAAGGACATAGTATGATTATAATGCTATGGATAAGGACATAGTATGATTATAATGCTATGGATAAGGACATACTATGATTATAATGCTATGGATAAGGACATACTATGATTATAATGCTATGGATAAGGACATAGTATGAATTTAAGATACTGCGAGAATCTCTCATAAGCTCAAAAGCTGCGCTACCAATATCATATAAGGAATATATTGGCTTATTTGGAAATAAGTGTATGGTAGTGGCATCAATCAGTGGCGTTGTAAAGATGGGTCAGAGGACTTTGACCTCTCCCATTCGATATCAAGACACATCATTCTCTTTGAAGCCGCTTGGGCACTTCCATAATTTTTGTTACATCCCTGTGCATCAAGACATGAAAGGACATTTTTTTAAGTCGTTTATTATAATTTTAGAGCATTATAAATTTCTCCATGTTTTTAATTTAAATAGCTTTTAAACAAAATTGGATGTTGAAAAAAGCATAATTGGAGTGATTTCAAGTGGAATCTTTTCCCAAAAATTTTTAAAATTGAGTTAGCAATAGCGTCCATAAAGATGTTTTGTTTAAAATTGGTACATGGATTCGGTTTGCATCTAAACCGATAAAATTTTCTGGAAAAATAGGTGTTAATGATTTATTAATTATAGAAGTTGGACTACTCACACAATTAATTTAATCATGGGAAATAATTAGTCATTCACTTAATCAAATTATAATTCATTGGTCATTATTTTTAGGAATTCTTTAGTCATTTTTTTAGGAGTTCATTGGTCATTATCTTTAAGAGTTCATTAGTTATTATTTTTAGTAGTTCATTAGTCATTATATATAAGAGCTCATTAGTCATTAATCATAGAAGTTTATTAGTTATCAATAATAGAAGTCCATTAGTCATTAATTATGAGATGCATTTATGTTAAATCATAAAAGCAGGGAAAGGTATCAGCTGCTGATTACTTAAACTTATTTTTTCGACTTATTAATTACCATTCTTAAACGAGGGGGAAGTTTGGGGACCCTCAAACTCAATTTGATGAACATTATTATCTGCGAAATAAAATTTATGACAAAAAATGTCTTTGTCAAAAATTCCCGAGTATATTAACCCCTTTCTGCCTGAAACCCTATGCACAAGCCTACTTTATATCCTTTCCCTTGATAAAAAAAAAAGTTAACAAAGAAGGCATCCTTTGATCATTCACGGCTTAATATTTTCCAAAATATTTCTTTCGTATAGAACTGATATTTTTCGATCTGGTACATATTTTCGATCTCGGCCTGCAGCAGTCGCTTATCGAAATATTTATCACTGAAAAAATCGATAGAGACCCTGGCGACTTAAAGTTTTTGGCGGCAAACGTATCTGGTCATGAAAGGATCGCCCTTCGAGCACATCTAATACAGTTACTGTCCAATCTGTGAATGGATATTATTATTCTCAGTGACTGATCTTTATTACCATGAGTGTCACGACTCATTCCCATTGGTCAACCAGACGTCCAATCCAACCAGGTCATCCTGAAACGTCTCACATGATATAAGTGTTAAGTTGTTTTTTTTATGACGGAAATAGACCATCTTGGGAATGAGGGAACTGGCAACAAGATTTTCTTCAGGGGAAAAGGACTTTTTTCCCGATATATTTCGAAATCCTCTGCGCAATCATATTTGATCGGGGGAAAAAAGATAAAAGCCATATTCTGAAAGCAGTTTTATATTTCAGCAAAAATGCTAAATTTAAAAAAAAAATATATATATATTGGAAAAAAATAAGCGGGTCAATTTTTCTGACCTTGTTATACGTTATACGTAAAAAAAGAATGAGTTTTAAAGAACTTTTTATGAATTTTTCTATTGTGTTAAATTATTATTGCATTATATTATCATTAATTCATTATATAATTTTTACTACATTTGATTTTCATTATATTCAATTATTATTAAATATATTATCATTAAATTTTCATTATTATTAGATTAAATTGCTCCGAATTTTATTACATTGACTTTTCATTGCATTGCATTATTATTACACTGAATAATTATTGCACTAAATAACTATTGAATTATTATTGCACTTGTAACCTGAATCAGTGCTTCCTGAAATGCGTTTAGGACAAGCATATAAAAAGTCCGCAATAGTTTTATCTTATCATATATATATTTTATCTCTTACCTCATCAACTTGTTCTGTCTTATCGTTATATCGTATTTTAAAATACATATACTACTAATATAAATTTATTATAAAATGGTTTTTTTGTTTGTTTGTTTTTTGATAATAGATGGATGAGAAAGAAATCTTGCAGGAAATTGAACGAAAATGAACTGCAAAAGACCATTCGCATTCAGTGTCAAATTAAACCAGAGGAAAGCACCATGTATTTTTATTTTAATATAAAAATTTTAATAATACGTTCTTTTTACATTTACTTTTAATATGAAAATTTAGGGGCAATATGAAAATCTATTAATAAAAATGTAAGCTTGTTACTTTTGGATTAAATAAAGTACATTATAGTTGTTATATTAATTATAAGGGAATTATGTATCCTGTTTTCTGTAAATTGTAATATTATATAGTACATTATACCAGCCATAACCAAATTTTATTATACTTAATTTCCCTATCACCCCTTCAAACGGTCTTTTTGAAAAGTACTTAAAATAATAACGCAAACATAATGGTCTTGAAGCTATGAAAGACAACGCTATTTTTATGAAGATAATAAATAGTTAGAACACGCAACTACTGAAAAGGAAAATAAACCAAAAAAATTTAATATAACGTCAATATTAGTGCTATTTACGCCAAAAAATGGCGCTAAAAAACACACCAATGGTAGAAAATAACCAAATCAATAAAAACTAAATTTAAGTTTTCGTAAATAAATGGTTCTGTACAATATTGAATCCACGACCGGGGGGAAATGGGGGGAGGGGGGTCAAGCGCCCAGAGACCAAGTTCCAAAATTTAATACTCCAACAAACATAGCCTGTTATTAAACAAATTGGTTGAGGGGATCCAATTTACTAAACTACCTAAGGCTCCGTAAATCAAGTCCTCGTCCCTAATTTCAAACTTTGCTAGTCGATATATAACTATACTATATAACGAACTATAACTAATGCTATACTATAGCTGAAAACTATAACTAATGCTATACTATAGCTGAAAACTATAACTAATGCTATACTATAGCCGAAAACTATGACTAATGCTATACTATAGCCGAAAACTATAACTAATGCTATACTATAGCCGAAAACTATAACTAATGCTATACTATAGCGGAAAACTATAACTAATGCTATACTATAGCCGAAAACTATACCTAATGCTATACTATAGCCGAAAACTATAACTAATGCTATACTATAGCCGAAAACTATAACTAATGCTATACGATAGCCGAAAACTATACCTAATGCTATACTATAGCCGAAAACTATAACTAATGCTATACTATAACTGAAAGCTATAATTAATTCTATACTATAGCCGAAAACAATAATTAATGCTATACTGTAGTCGAAAACTATAACTAAAACTATAACCGTGGGATATTTGAGACAAATGGTCAGTGAAAGAAGAATAATTGAGGAGCTGACATGGCACTTAAGTCCAAAATTGCAATTTTACGGGAAAAGCAAAGCACTGTTTCAAAGCCCTTGTTTGAATGATTTATTGATTAACTATTTATTATTTAATATATAACCAATATCAAAGCAATAATTATTGTTTTGGCAACAATTATT
>QLNU02003225.1:7490166-7520897 GCA_006491805.2 Dysdera silvatica | reverse complement strand
AATGGAGAAATAAATGAAAGCTTCGGATCCCTTTGGGGAAAAGCGAACTGGAGAATAAAGGAATCAATTCTTCGCAGTTAAAAAACATCACAACGGGCGCTGGATAACGTCGGGACTAAATGTAATTGTCATCGATAAGAAAAGGACATGAGTCGATCGTCATGGCACACACAAGAATCTGTCTCATCTTCGAGTAAAAAAAATTAATCCAAACATTGGACAAACTCTTCATGCTTCTTTGGAAAAATCAACAGTCGTTCGATCTTGGTGTAACAGACTTGAGACTTTGGTGTAAAAGACTGTTTAGAAAATTAGGAAATCGTTGACAAATACTTTTGGCAAAATGCTTGAAATTGTTGTAGAAACATTTTATGAAAATGTCCGAATGACCTCGAAATTAGTTTTTGATGAAACATTTGAAATTGACATTTAAACACCGCTAATAAAACCTACGATATAGAAAATTCACCAATTTATAAAATAGAGGGAGGGGCGAAGCGTGAGATAATGGCGGTACAATTGCCGGCCAGAGGACAGCCGTGGGAATACACACAAATTGTTCTGTACACGCGTATGTATATACAATAAAAGCTAGCCATAACAATACTCTAGGCCGCGAAAAGACATGAAAATGACTTGCTCAAAAGTTTGGTAAAAGGTATTGACCTACGCACTGCACATGTCGGCATCCCCTATATGCAGGTTTTGCCTTTCTTTGCCGGTTCATTCATGTAAGGTAGCACCTCCATCAGGGGGAAATGCCATCATCGTTTCTGGAAACTACTCTCGTTCTCTCCTTTAGCAAATAGAGATCTGTGAGGGTTAAGACAACAAGGATGAGAATAATCATTCCTTAAAGTGAATTGGAATGATACTTCATTCATTTGAAAGGATGATCGTTCTATTTTACATCCCATGAATGAATGAATTTAAAGAATACATTCTTTTAAAAGACACGGAACGGAAATCTACATTCGCCAAAACAACTTGCCTGAACAACTTGCCAAAATTGAATAATTTTTTCCGTCCTCTAACACATTTCAAATCTCATTTCATCTAAGTAGAAAATGGTGGTTACATAATTTACTCAACTTTAAATACTTTTAAATAACAAAAACTTTTAATTTTAAATAAAATTTAAATTTTAAATAAAAAAACAAACGCTTATTACTAAAGTGTAATTTTGTATCTAAATGTAAATTCTAATTTTACTTTAGAGTACATTGACTGAGTAAATTCATAATATAGTTAAATAATAAAAATGCAAATTAAATGCAGTTTTAGTTACAAAGAGAATGCCCGGATGTTATGTATAAGATGCTAGCGCTACTATATCATACTGAACGATAAAGATAATCAAATATGACTGACTGACATATCTACCAATCCATCGCCTGATCCATCTATCATAATTTGGCAGACATAATGTAACGTAATATATATAGACATAATGTAGCAGACCATCTTTAAAGTGGGCGAACAATGTAAAAATATAAAAAAAATTCTAGCGAATGAAATATACATTGCAAATGTAAGGACAAGTAAAAAATGACCACAGCGTATAGAATACGGAAACGACATTTATTTGTACACATGTCATGTGTAGTATATTCTACTTAGAGACACGTTTTCTAATCAATGCTCTATCTTTTATGAAGAATACGAGTCACGTTATGTACAAGTTATTGTGTGATTCGTATCCACTTCATGAAAAGGAGAATACGAGTCAAGTTATATTGTGACTCGTATTCACTTCACAAACAGAGAATGCGAGTCACGTTGTGTACAAGTTATGACGTAACGTGTTCACTTCATAGACAAGAAGAGAATACGAGTCATGTTATGTACAAGTTATAACGTAACTCATTTTCACTTCATAAAAAGAATAGAATACGGGTCACGTTATGTGCAAGCTATGACGTGGCTCGCATTCACTTCATAAAAAGAAGAGAATACGAGTCACGTTATGTGCAAGTTATAACGTGACTCGCATTCACTTCATAAAAAGAAGAGAATACGAGTCACGTTACATACAAGTTATATTCACGTGGATGATTAAAAACTGGAATTAAGGAGAGAGAGAAATATTCTGAGTACACCTTAAAAAGTATCTTGGAATATACTTTCTAACGCCTTGGCTTCATGGCATATTTTGAAGATGGCTCGTCATAAAAATGTTCACACATAAATCTGAGAACCATGACGTTTCAAAACGTTTTCTCCCATGGTGCAACATCTTCAAAGGTGTTCAATGAACACCTTTGAAGATGTACGAATACTGGTTTGTTGTTATGAACACTTTTCGATATGAACTTCGGATTTTTTATAGTTTTTGACACCTTTCCTGGGGGAACACCAGCTTTAACAGCTTTTTTTTGGACGTGGGGCAATCTACATTCTTCGTCAGCTCCACCTTTCCCACAGCATTAAGAGATTTCTCACACTAACTAACAAATGACGTCGATTAGAATAGCTGAGAATTCGCGATTACGTGAAACAAGTTTAAAGTCAATTCCTACTATTACTTCAATGCGCTGCTCAAATAAAAGGGAAAAAAGGGAAAAATTGCGAAAAGCAATTTTGGCGACATTTGGCAACATTTGGCTGTAATTGGCGACATTTGGCGGCAAGCATTAATCGCCAAATACACCAAAGGAAAGCAAAAAAAAATTCATTTAAATTTAATTAATGAATTAATATTTGAAAAAACTGTATTAACATCAAGTGTCATCCACTACAAGTTTAAAAAAATTTATTTGAACTTGATTGGATGGATAGAAAGTATTTTATTAACGATTGAAAATTTGAACAAGATATATATATATATATATAGGAGCTAATAGTAGGAGTGAAAAAATATTACAGAAAATGATTCCATGCATAGAAATAGTTTCTTAATATAATGGCCATGGGTTTCTCAAAACAATCAATATGTAGAGATTTTTGATATGCGGAAGTCCTACTATGCAAAGTAACAACGGAAAAGAAATGAAAGAAACACAGGAGAGATAAAACATTTGCTACATATCAATAATAATTTTATTTTAACGTTGAAAATGTTTTTACGGAAAGTGAATTAAAAAAACAAGCTTCACATTTTTCGTTATTTTTTTTTAGGACGTTTTCATAAAGGTAGGATGTTGTTGCCACTTTATTATGATAATATTAATAATACAATCATTTGCGTTAAAACCAATGAAAAATAATTGTTGCCACTATATTCTGGTGGAATCAATAATAGCTACATGAAGAAATGTCAATTGTGATTAATTCTTTACTTTTTAATTTTGGTTATCATGGTAACCCGAAAGGCACGAAATGCCAGAGGGCGCTTTTTCTCTTTTGGTTTATTAGTATTCATTCAAGTTTTGACGGGTACGCACGTCATTTTTCTATTCCGCTTAAATTCGAATGTTATTCTTTATTCACCACACCAATGACAAAACTGCAAACAAAAAATCGTCAATGTTACTGAATACAATTTCAACTTTCTAATATACAATAACATTGAAGATTTTATTTTTATTACATTTTAACTACATTCTTTAAAGTTTGTAATTCCGATTTAATAATATTGTAATTACAGCTAAATATTATTTTACCCATAGAAGATTATCCAAAAAAGATTTATAAGAAAGGCCAAGGTTTTCTTATAGATTTCCTATGTTTTCTAAAAGGTTCTCAGAAAACGCAGCGCATTTATAAAATATTACTTTTTTTCCTCGGCTTTCCTGCGATTTTTTTTTTTTTTTATTTATTTTTCTCCCTGTCTTCCACTGCACTTTAGGTCGTTTTTGTTGATCCACTATTTCCTCTTCTTTCTTTGGATGCCCTCGCCTAGCGCTTGTCCACAAATACCGCTCGGTATTTTCCTGAATGCACATTCTAGCCTCAGCTTTATTTTTTTTACTTTATCCTTTTCAAAACAGGTTTGAATCGCAGACATTCCGTGTTTCTATATTTGTCATCTTGTTAGCCTCAGTGAATGCTCTACATTGCACGAAGTCATCTATTTACGAAAACATGAATTTCATTTGTTATCGCTTTGATTACTTTCCATATTCGGAGTTAAATGGAACTTAAATCACGTTAATTTTTTAAAGGTTTCTAGCTTGTTTTTCTTTTCTTAGTTCCATGTTCCAAATATATATACAGGGTGTCTCAGAACCAGGTTCACAAACTTCTAGGGTAGGGTACACCTAGACGACTCGGGATCACATAGCAATGATGGTCGCAAACCACTCACAGAGCTAGTTCTAAAACCGTCCAGCATGCACAAATTGTGACAATCAGTGCGTGAAAAGCGCCAGATAAAACTCAGGTCAGCTGCTCAAGTGCATAGATGATTAGGACATCTCATTTTGCGCTTCTCATGCACTGGTTGTCACTATTTGTGCATGCTGGACGGTTTTAGAACTAGCGCTGTGAGTGGTTTGCGACCAGTATGTGATTCCGAGCCATCTAGGTGTACCCTATCCCTCCTAGAAGTTGGTAACCCTGGTGCTGAGACACCCCATATATTAGCTGCTCAAGGCAACTTTGTTTTTCGGTGCTTCAAGACGATTTAATTAGAATTATTTCATGTGCCCATTCTGGTATTTTGCATTTTTTTAAATAAGGAAAACGATATCGCACAAAAAATTTCCTTATGTCCCGTATTGGTATGGTAATTTTTTATGGTAATTATTATTACAATGCAATGTGCCATGCATTGTAATAATGATAATAAACAAAACATGGAACATAAATAATAGGTAATTAGTAAATATATTAAGTAAATACTACCATCAGGCTTATTATTTAATTCAAAATAATATCCCTCAATATTTATTTATTACCAGTATTTTATACCCAGTGATATTTTCTAATAAAAATAAATGTAGTAAGAATTTCGTATTATTAAAATATTTTACAATTATGAAACCAAAAAAAATCTCATATGTATCGTGTTCCCCGATTTTCACTTGATTTTGAAAATGAATAAAGTTCAATGTTTTGCGGATGATGTGATAAGATAAGGCGCAGCAAGATAATAAGATAAAGGATAATAAGATAATAAGCAAGGAATAACGAGGTAATAAGATAAGTGATAAGATATAAAGCAATTACTGACTCATTATATACTCTTCACAGTTTCATATTAGGGACTACTAATTTAGATTCCCAGCATGATGTAATAATATAATTCAATACACTATAATTGAATAATAATAATAATAATAATAATTTCCGTTATACATGGTTGTAGCGTCAAGGAGATAATCACTATCCTCTTGATCTGGAGTTCTTGGTTCAGTTCAAGTCTCACCCAGAAACCTGAGAACTGTCCATGTATAAGTGCAATTATTATTATTTAATTATATAATATAGGCGTAATAATAATTTTTAATATGATTACAATTACTATTAATAATTTAAGTGTAATAATGATTTAATTTAATGAAAATTCAATGTGACAATAGTTCAGTCTAATAATAATATTTAATAAAATAGCAGGGTTTATAAATATTTTCTAAAATAGTAATAGATCTTCTAAATCAACTTCATATTTCTTTGATATTTTTCTCTCGAAACGTAAATATTTTTACTAAAATATAAACCCGTTTTCAGAATATGGGTTTTGCTTTTCTTCTCCCAAATGGCTCACGATTGCGCTGAGGCTTTTGAAATGTATCAGGAAAATGTCTTTTTCCCCCGAGGAAAATCTTGATGCCAGCATCTTCATTCCTAAGCTCGTCTATTTCCGTCATACAAAAAAAAAAAACTAACGTATCATGTGCGACGTTTCAGATGATCGGATTGGATTGGACGTCCGGTTAACCAATGGGAATCGGTCACCGGGAATAATAATATCCATTCACAGATTAGACAGTAACTGTATTAGATGTGCTCGAAAGGCTATTCCTTCATGACCAGATAAGATTGCCGCCAAAAAATTTATGTCACTGATATTTATATCGATTATTTCATCAATGAATATGTTCGTAAGCTAGTGCCATCGGCGGAAATTGAAATAGATGTATCAAACCGAAAATTTCAGTTACATGCAAAAGGAACGTTCTGAAAGACTGTTAAATTGTAAATGACCAGAGAATTCCAGAGAGTTCAGAGAGTTACTAATGGAAGGGTTTGACTAGAGGCCTGTGCACTTGATTTAAAAAAAAAAAAAAATTGTTGAGAAGAGAAGTTTTTCATAAAAATTTTCTTTTTTGTCATAGCGTATTTTAGTGTGCAGATAATGATATTTTTAAATTGGGTTTAACCCTCAAAATATCCACGACTCGTTGGACTACCACACGATCTAGGTAGGAAGCAGAAAATCTGCCATTATCAACAAAAAAATAATTTTAAGCAATTTGTAAATAATATTTTCTTGATCTTGATTTAGCGTTAATTAATTAATGACTAATAAACTTCATTAGTTAAAGATTAATTAACATCTACGGTTAATATATTGTAAACTCCAATTATTAATGGGCTATATTTAATGATGAATGCAATCCTATATAATATGTTACTAATAAACCCTTATGAGGTTAATGATTAATTAACACCTGTGATTAATAAACCCACAGCTGTGTCTAACCACGGATGCGAACCAAATCTATATTATTATTTTAAACCAGAAATTCTTTTAAAAAACACTGCTAACCCAATTTTTAATTTTCAGAGAATAGGTTTTGCTTGAGATCACTTCAATTATGCTATTTACGCAGTATATATTTACGCAGTATAATATTGACGCAGTATAGCCCAGATGCTCTTGCGCCATAAAAAAAGCCAAACAATCAATTAATCAATGCTATTTACAACATCCTAGGTATTCAAAAACTATTTAATTGAGAAATATGAAAACATTCAAAAATGCCCCGAAGTGTTGTTGAAAAAATTTAAAGGAAAATAATTGTACCTCATTTTAAACCATCTCAATGCATTAACGATACTGACATACCCAAGGGCGTCGTTATGGCAAATTACAGAGCGGGGCTTTTTGGGGAGGGGCAATGTTAACCGGAAACAAATAACCACTTTATCCTTTTAATGTATTAAAAATATTGCATATATTTCAATGCTAGGGGCTACTACCCCTATACATACCCCTCTTTTTTTTAGGGGCTACTACGCCCATGGACATACCCCTTTTTTCCGAACAAGCCGCTATAGTCCGGATATCGTTCTGTTTATTGGGTTCTTGGCGTTACAGGGAAATTTCCGCAATATTTTAAATTATTTAATATCTGCCACCATCAATATAACCACATTATATGCCTATCTGCGGCCACAATGGATAGAATACCTATTGATAGGTCAAGACACAATTAAGCAATGCTGTGATGCAAAAACAAAACCTTAAATGAAATTTTTAACTAAATTAAAAAAAAATATGTTGAGAAAGTTTGTTTTTTAATTGGCGAGATTTGGCTAGAAATTTGGCTGGAACATGTTACAGAAAACAGAGATGATTTTGATTGGTTATGTTTATTAAAATCATCTTTAACGTTGAGAGAAGGAGATAATAATTGCAGGACGTATTCACTAAAAATATATATGTCCACACTTTTCGCGATTTTGAAAGGCCTTAAAAACTTTCAATAAAGTGGTGTGGGGGGAGATTGATACCTTTCGATCATTCATTCATCTACCGTTTCGTAATTTACAAATTTTTAAAAATGTAATTTTGTTTTGTAATTATTTAATCATATTATGTTATCTGACAACTTTACACTGCCAGCTGATCGCAAAATATCGCCAGTCATATCTCCATAATGGCAGAACCGTAATTAGGGGGTGACAAGGAAGGCCCATACCAAGAGGGCGGCAAGGAGTGGCGTAAAATCGTCTGAAATATAACTCACAAGAGAAAATATGTCCGTGTTTGGGGGGGGGGGCGCCATCTGGACGGTTCAGTCAGGGGTGAAAGGTTATCTAGATACGATCCTACATAGGGGCACCATATAGGAGACTTGACACCACCCTGCAATACGTTTACCAACGGATAAGTTCACTTGGGCGTCGAATTCAAACCCAACTAGTCAAAATACGATGATTATGCTCACTGAAGGACGATGGTGTTAATACACTGGTGTGCAAAAATTAAGGATAAGATGGAAAAAGTAACGTAACAGCGGAACGAACAGGCAGAACTGACCGAAAGACCAATCAGGAGACTGCCTAGGGTCCTACACGGTAGGGCATTTGCGTATACGCATCATGATGTAATGTGGGCGTGTGGGTAGGGTATAAAGTGCAAAGGCGGTGTAGTCTCAGCATTTCAGTGTATATCGGTTTGAACGACGGCGAGTTGCTGTAGCAGTGCGAGATATTCAACAGACAGCCCCGTAGACAACATTTGGATGATTTTACTGGAGGTCGAATCATTGGAAAGTTGGAAGAAGGTCAAAGTGTGACGAGTGTAGCCGAGGAGTTCGTAATCGCACACAGCATCGTGTCACGAGCATGGACGGCATTTCGAACGACAGGAACAGCTGTCCGAAGGTTTAGTGGTGATTGTCCACGAGCAACCATGGCAAGGGAGGACCGGTATCTTGTTCTACAGGCGAGGAGAGATTGACGACTTACAGCGGGTGAAATTGCAAGTCACAGGCAACGCACTACTGGACGGCTGATAGATATCGCCTTTTTCCGTTTCCAGGAAACTGCACACAGGTGGTTTATTCGCTCTGCAACCAATATGGTGCGTGCCATTGATGCCTATCCATCAGAGACAACGTTTTCTGTGGTGCCAGGAACACAAAGAATGGGAAGCTCAGCAATGGGATTGATTGCTATTTACGAATGTGAGCCGATTTAGTCTCACCAGCGATTCCGGACGTCTACACGTCTGAAGGGAGCGGGGAACACGCAATCACCCGTTTAACATCGTCCAAAGGGACCGGTTTGAAGGTGTCGGAGTTCTCGTTGGGGGAGGCACAATATTTGGTGGCCGTACGGATCTCCACATCTTCCAAGTATGTTCATCCACTGGAGACTGTTATTGTACCGAAGTTCTCCTTCCTTATGTCCATCTATTTCGGAGTCCTGTTGGCTCGAATTCCTCTTCGTGGATAGCAACGCTACACTTTATCGTACAGCTGCTGTCGCTGAGCTGTCAGAGAGTGAAGATATTCATCGTATGGAATGGCCCGCACGGTCTCCGGACCTGAATCTAATAGAACACGTGTGGAATGTTCTCGGGAGATGCTTGACAGCACATTGTCATCCACCAGCAACAATTCCTCAGCTGTGATCGGCATTACAAGAGGAATGGGCTATGATGCCTCAAGAGCTTGTCAACAACCTCTTACTGAACATGAACAGATGGTGTACATCCTGCATCGCAATCAGGGGTTATCATATCCCCTACTGAAAACTGTTTTTCTTGCCTGCCGCCTGTCACATGGACGTTTCTGTCTTCTGTCCAGTTGGGCTGAAAGTTTGAATAAATGTCCTTTGTATCTCTTGGATTCTTTTCTTGGTTAGTATTATTAACCTTTCCTATAATCTTACATCTTTACGGTGTTATGGTATGCTTTGTACCCATTTTAAACACTATGGTGGGACGTTATGTGCGAAAAACTCTCTCATCCTTAAATTTTGCACACCAGTGTATATTTTACTCCAGTGCACAACCAATAATTTTATGCATATTTTTTAATATGTACATTATGATCAATAATCTGAATACTTTTGTACAGATTTCTTTTGGTTACTTTAATTGAAAGAAGATAATTGCACAAATATGTGTAAACTGTGTACAACAAAAAATAAACATCTATCCAAGTAACATCTCATTTATAATTTCTTCGAATTTCTTTTAGCGTTTTGCTATCAATCTTTATTATCGCGATCAATAGAGTTCAGGGGAAATGAAGTCCCAAAATATTATCCTCGTAAATTTTTAATCGCTATTAAAGGGTAGTACATGATCGTCGATGAGTTTCTTGTCACTTTAATCTGATAAGATTTTCATGTTCCGTCTCTGACATTGTCATCACTCATCAATTTATTGAAATTTACGTCACTCATCAATTTCTTTAATTTTTGCAATCACTCATCAGCATGAAAATTTATTAGAAGGCTGATGCGTCGATTAAAGGATCTGTATGTCATTCTTTCGAAAACTAATGGATAGTATTTCGTTCAGAGGACAGGAATTTTTACATTAAATATAAGCATATAAATTAGCATTGATGGGAGAAATGGTGTTCAATTCATATTATCCAGCTCCTCTAATTATCCGGATATCTAAATTTCATCTCATTCCAATGGTTTGTAATTCTTTGTGGCGCAAGGACATCACATGGCATGTCGTGCAAGGGATAGGAATTTTTATTTTCAATATATGCATATAAATTAGCATTGATGTGAGAAATGCTGTGCAATTCACATTATCCGGCCCCTGTAATTATCCGGACATCTAAACTTCATCTCATTTCATTGGTCTGTGATCCTTTGTAGCAGAAGGCCATCACAGTTTTTCGAAGAGCCCGAATCTCTATTGAGGAGCCAACCAAACCTCGGACTACAATGGGTAGAAAAACGGCGCGAATCTTACGATACCATTGGAAGTCAACCCCAGGTTAATGACGCAATGGATGAATACGTTATCACTAGGTCAACGTAGGTCAATGGACCTGCATTTTTGAGGAATCTTAAGGCCTAGGGAACCAACGCCCGGACTAGAGTGAGTAATTAGTCGATAATAGTTATGTGCGAGCATGAGATATTCTTGCAATTGAAATAATCGCAATCGCCTCAAATTAACAATTGGGTCAATAATCGAGTCGTTAATGAACTTAACAATCAAGATATTTGATGGTTATTGGCATAACAATCAAGATATTTGATGGTAATTGGCATAACAATCGAGATATATGACCGTCATTGGCATAACAATCAAAATATTCGATAGTAATTGGCATAACAATCGAGATATTTGATGGTAATTAGCATAACAATCAAGATATACGACGTAATTGGCATAACAATCGAGATATTCCATGGTAATTGGCATAACAGTCGAGATATTCCATGGTAATTGGCATAACAATCGAGATATTCCATGGTAATTGGCATAACAATCAAGATATTCCATGGTAATTGGCATAACAATCAAGATATTCCATGATAATTAGGAATTAAAACAGAAAATCTCGATTTAAACTTCAAATAATCGAGATATTCGATGGTAATTACAGTTATCATTCATTTTCAGTCCCATTTTTTTCCGTTAAACCTATTTGTACTATGTAAATTTTTTAAATGAACCGTCATAAGAATGTCCTCCCCATAAAACGTTCTTAAATGGATAATTTTTTTTAATTTGTCACTTTCTATTCTCTCTCAGAGGCATAGATAAATTAGTAAGGCCCTTAATCAAGAAATGATTTTGGGGTCCATGTTTTCATCGAAATGAAAGCCCAAAAAATAAAGTGAGGAGGGCCTCAATTCACTAGATAATCATACGCTCACGTAGTTGCCATGTGGAAAACGTGGGCGAGGCCCACGTTGTCTACTTGGTAAATACGTAGGTGTCTGAATCTATGATAACCATAATTAAATCCCACGCGTACTTTCATTATACCACATGAATGTTAAAAATTATCAAGTACTCAAGAATGTTAAAAATTATCAAGTACTCAAGAATATTAAAAATTATACTTTTTTCTTATGCATGGTTATTTTCGCAGGAATCAAACGGTAATACGCTTCCTATTCTTCGACGTGGAAGAAAAATTGCAGTACTTTTGATTTTGAACAGTCCAATCCAGTGGTTCCCAACCTGGGGGTCACGGCCTGGTTTCTGGGGGTCACCACAACTACTTTTAGTTTTACTTATTTTTATACCAAATTTCATACAAAATGTCTCCAACGCTTTTACATTTAAACATGGTTACACACATACTTCGATGTTCTACTAATGGTTATTAATTTTATGTCTGTAATGTAAATTAATATATATGTAATTAATATAATATACACAATTAATATATATATATATATAAATAATATAATTTTATATTTAATGTGTTTTCTTTACTCTGTTAAAAATGCTTTTATTATACAAATGGTACCGCGATGGACAGAGGGGGATTCGCGAACCTTTTCGCTACTATAAAAGGGGGTCGCGGATTACTTGGTTACTATAAAAATGGGTCGCGGCTTGAAAAAGGTTGATAACCACTGACCTAATCGGAAGCATAGATATGTCTTCATGTTTTCGCGAATTCTCATTGAAGAAGTTGTGAAAACGAACAGCAATATTGGAAATAAATGGGATTTATTACATAAATGGGATTTATTACATAAATGGGATTTATTACATAAATGGGATTTCGAGTGTCCCTGATTATCTCAAGTGAGTTGTAGGTTTCAATCATGACGTTGTATGTACGTAAATAGATTCGACACAGCTGCAGACTTTTACGAAAAATCTCTGTAAATTACGATTTTTCAGCAGCCGGTTTAAAAGCACCGTCTTAAGCCTTGAAGGCTATTGATGAACGTTGTATGCTAGAAAATTTCACGCTTCATTGGGAAAGAGGGAGCTTCGTTAAAAGAAAAAACATTAGGTCGCAAAACAAGCGACGCATTTACGCTAGGGAAGTACAACTTTGCAGAAATTGACGACTTTGTTTTTTTCCTGAATTGACAGGAATAGGATTTTAGCTTAAATAAGGGAAAAATTAGTTGGCTACCCCGGATTAGTGTTATACACTAATAAGATTAAAGATATTTCCCAAAGGCGTTTAAAAGATTAAGAATGATAAGACAAAGTATCATTCGGAACAAATTATTTTTTTAAATATTTAAAACGGATGAAGCGGGAGACAGTTTAACAGGCAGTAAGCAGCTTGTAAAAAATAAATATTTTTGATTTTATGAGATTAAGACAAAATAGTCCCTAAATTGTTTGACTTTCTTTTTTCTCTCTTATTAGTATTAGAAAAAATATCGAAAACTTTATTTTTAAGTACTTTTTAGTTTAAATTATTTTAGCTGAAATATTAAAATTAATCTAAGTATTATATATAAAGGCTTGACAGTAATAATATCCCACTTCTGCAAGTAAGTTTTTTGTAACTCAGATATAGTTTCTTTTCTTCTATCCTTCTAGATCTTTTCTATTCTTCTATCCTTCTAGATCTTTTCTATTCTTCTATCCTTCTAGATCTTTTCTATCCTTCTAGATCTTTTCTATTCTTCTAAGCCTTCTTCTATATTTCTCTAGGACATACATATATATATATATAAAAATTTGGCGGAAACAGGCTTTGGGACGGGCAGAGCGCCATGTTCCCAAGCCTCTTTTTACATCACTTCTTAATGTGCCATGTCTAGAAACTTCCTGACAATGTGACACGTGTTTAGGATTGTGGCTTTTTGTATTTCAATGTAGGTGTTTGGGTCAATGTTGAGTATCTCCAAATTCGTCGCAAGCGTTTTTGGTACTATCCCTGTTGCTGAGATGACTAACGGGATGATGAAGATCTTTTCCATACCCCATATATCTCGTACTTCATGTCTGAGATCTTGGTACTTGGTGATTTTCGTTGTGTAGGTTGTCTGTATGTTATTGGTGTTGGGTACTGCTATGTCGATTAAGTACGTGGTCTTATTCGATTTATCGACGAGGGTTATGTCAGGACGGTTATGTGGGACTGTCTTGTCTGTTATGATTGCTCTATCCCAGTAAAGCTTGTGTGTTTCGTTCTCATGCACGGTCTCTGGCTCATATTTGTAGTACGGGCATTTTTCTGTCAGAAAGCCAGCATTCGCTGCCAATTTCTGGTGGACTATTTTCGCTACTTGATCGTGTCTATGTTTGTAGTCTGACTGCGCAAGGATCTTGCATCCTGCCATCACGTGTTGGATTGTCTCCGATGCCGCATGACAGTGTCTGCATTTGTCGCTTTCTATGTCTTTTCTCTGGATGAATTTCTGATTGTTCCTTGTTGCGATCACTTGGTCTTGGATGGCTAGCATGAATCCTTCTGTCTCTGGCTGGAGAGTGCCTTTGGCCAGCCAAGAATTTGATGCCTTTTTGTCAACGTGTGGTTGTTGCAGGTCATTGTAGTGCCTGCCATGTAATGGTTTTCCGGCCCAAGTTCTCAGTTTCTGTTCGTTGGCTGTTTCGAGGACACGCTCTTCGGTACTACACAGGTTTAGTGGCGTGTAATTTGCATCTGCTTGTATTATGGCTTGGATGAGTGGCGATCGGGGACTCTTCAACTGGAAGTATTGCCTCATGCTCTGGATCTGCTTGTCATGTAAGTCTTTGAGGTCCGCTTGTCCGCGTCCTCCTTCTTCCCGGGGTAGTGTTTGCCGTTCAATTGCCGTTGCAGGGTGTAGTTGTCCGGCTCTTCTCTGGATGGTTCTCATTTTCCGCTGGAGTTGTTCTAGTTCAGTGTTGGACCATTTGATGATCCCGAAGGAGTAGGTGAGCACTGGTACCGCATATGCGTTAATTGCTTGCGTGGTGTTCTTCCCGCTCAGTTTCGTCTTCACAATGCTTCTAAGTCTTTCTTGGAATGCTTGCGTGAGCTGGACTTTGACTTTCTTGTGCTCCTGCTGCCGTTTTTGCATTATCCCTAGGTATTTGTAGGTTTCGCCCTCGTCCAAGGTCTTCAGTAGTCTCCCGTCTTCGAGTTCGATGCCTGGTAAATCTTCTTTGCTATTCTTCTGTATTTTGCACTTATCGAGGCCGAATTCCATTCCTATGTCCTTGGAGAATGTCTCTGTTATACTGATGAGTTGTCGGAGTTGGGTGATTGTTGGCGCGTATAGCTTGATGTCATCTACGTACATGAGGTGGGAGACTTTATGTAGGTTTCTCTTGTCTTTCTTCAGCATGTATCCGTATTTACTTGTGTTCAGCATCCTTGACAAGGGGTTTAACGCCAAGCAGAACCACTGGGGGCTTAGTGCGTCTCCTTGAAAGATTCCGCGGCGGATGGGGATCTCGGCCGTTTCTATTTTACTGTCTGGCGTGTTTAGCTGTAACCGGGTTCTCCATTGTTTCATGCTGCTCTGTAGGAATCGGATGATTGAGGGATGCACTTTGTATATGCTGAGTATTTCAAGGAGCCACGAGTGCGGAACAGAGTCGAAAGCCTTCTTGTAGTCTATGTATGCGGTGTTGAGTTTTCGCTTTTGTTTTCTTGCTTGTTCCAGGATAACTGAGTCGATGGTAAGCTGCTCTTTACATCCCAGAGTCCCTTTCTGGCATCCCTTTTGTTCTTCCGTCATTAAGTTGTTGCTTTCGCTGTGCCGGCTTATTTTTTCAGAGATGCACCCCGTGAGTATCTTGTACAGGGTGTTAAGGCACGTAATGGGTCGGTATTTCGCTGGGTTACTGGTATCCTGGTCCTTCGGTAGGAGGTAAGTTATTCCCTTGCAGAGGAATTCAGGCATTTTGCTGGGGTCTTCAATTATCGCCGTAAGTTCCTTGGCTAATGGGCCATGGGCGCTGGTAAATTTCTTGTACCAGAAGTTGTGTATGCCGTCAATACCGGGTGCTTTCCAGTTGTGCGTACGTTGGATTACCTGCTGGAGTTCCTCTATCGTGATGCCCGTGTACTCCATCTCCTCTATTCCTCTCGTAGCCTCCATTTCTTGCTGAATCCAGGGGGCGCTTTTGTGCTGTACTTCATTGGACCATAGTGTCTTCCAGAAGGTCTCTATTTCTGCTGGCTTTGGGGCTTCGTACTTGTCTTTGTTCGCTGGGGTCTCTCGAAGCTTCCTGTAGAAGGCCTTCTGGTTTGCTTGGAATTGCATGTTCTGTTGTTTTTTGTTGGTACAGTCTTTGTATCTTCGGAGTCTTCTGGCGTATACACCCAGTTTTTGTTTGAGGGTATCCAGATATTCGCTGATATGTTTATTGGGCTCTTCGTGTCTTGTATGGATCCTATTTCTCTTAAGGGCCATCTTCACTTTCCTCACTAATTTCTTACCCCTATTTCCCTGCATGTACTGGGTTATTCGCCCTATGCTGCTGCGGAGCTCTTCTATTCTTTTTTGCAGTCTCACTTGCCATGGTGGTTGGGCTTTGTTTCCTCTGTTACTTCGGCCTTCGTTCCTTACTTCGTACCCATTGGCGCGTGATGCCGCTACAGTTGCACAGTATATGGCGGTGTGTATTTCATGCAGGGAGTTGTGGTTCTGTAGGTGTAGTGGTAGAGTATGTTCATTGAGGATCTTGGTTGCTTTGCAGAGTTTCCAAGATGCCGGTTGGCGTGGTATTCTTGGCCTTGTTGCGGCATCCGAGCCTTCATATTCCGCCAGAGAACATTGGAAATCTTCTTCCATTTTCTCCACGTCCCTCCTCTCTTCTTCTTCTATGCTTGGTTGGAGCGGTTCTCTTGCGCTGTTAGCTGGTGCTTCAGGGTTGGCCACACTGGTTGACGTGTTTGCCAGGTCATTGGCGACTTCATCTCTTAGCCTTTGTAGTATGGGCTCTGCTAGGAGGTTTCTGGTTATTATGTTCCTGCGTTGGGTCGTTATCCTTTCTATATTGATGTCCAGGTGTAGGTACTGTTATGCGAATTTGGCGTGAAGTGTCGGTCTGTAATTTGTTATGTCTGTTTCTAGCTTTGTAATCGTATAGTAGGTGCGCATGATGTAGGTGTTCATATCTATTGTCCATGACATGCGCTGGCGTGGTCTTTTAGCCGTGGTGGGTGTACCTATATTAGGCTGCAAAGCACTTTGGGCCGTGTTGGTTCTAGTAGCCGTACAGTTGTAGGCACCGCTACAACTGCCGGCACCTCCAAGAAGAGACTGTTGCATATTTTTTGAACAGACGCCTCTGCTTAAAGTCCGAACGCGGTTCTGATTCAAGAGCGCGACAACCGATGCTCCATTCATATTTTCATTATGGTTCATATCATCAGAGTCTGAGATAGCCTTTTTTTCACGTCGCTGGGTTACCGATAGTTATCCCAACGGCGTTCCGGATGCTGTTGTGACTTCAGCAGGCTACGACTACAGTTTTTAATATATATATATATTCTTATAGACCTTATTTCACATTTTATAGTCTTTTTCAATCCTTTTAAACCATCTTTCTAGATCACCTATTAAATCTATTTTTCCAAATTGAAACGTTCTTCCTTCTATAGTAGATGATTTCGTTTACCAAAGCAAATCCGAATTATTAAAGAAGAAGAAGAAGCAAAAATCAATACATTTCCAATCCAGGAATTGAACTAAGAGCCATATTTAATCACGAAATCCGACTTTTGTTTATAATTAATGATTCTTCATTTGGTTTTTTTCTGTTATTACAGATTTTGTTCCTATTACAACAAATGGTTTCGTTAGTTGGAATAAAAACAAATTATTTAGTGAAATAAAAATTGAACGACGCTCACATTCCCAGAACAAGCTTTGTGGAAGAGAATCTCGTAACAAGCTTCGGCTTTATATTCTCTTCCATTTCTAACCTCAAAACTTAAAATAATTTAATATAGATCTTCTCTTACATTTCTATAATTTTTATACTGCTCAAGCTATGTATCACGAAATATTGTATATCGGGTTGAATAAAAATTTATTATTATTATTATTATCTAACTCAGGACCACACGTTGTGATGAAAATCAACTTTCGATAATAATCGGAAATCCCTCAGATCTTTTTCAAGGGTTTTACAGCTTGTTCCTAGGAGTGCCAATTTTCTAAATCTGTCGTTAGAGATTCCAAACCCCACCCCACCCCACCCCCAGTTATGCCATTGGATACATGTAATAAAGTATATATATATATATGTGTGGATATAATAAGGAGAATAATAAGGAGATAATAAAAAATGAGGAGAATAATAAGGAGATAATAAAAAATGAGGAGAATAATAAGATGATAATAAAAAATGAGGAGAATAATAAGGAGAATAATAAGGAGATAATAATAAATGAGGAGAATAATAAGGAGATAATAAATAAGGAGATATAATAAGGAGAATTCTGTCCTGATTCTGTGTCACATCTCTGGAAGATGGGTTCACAAGCAGCTACGCGTTCTAATCCTTTTCTTATCTAACATATCTGGTAAAATCTAGCTTTTTTTTATATTAATTTAATATATATAATTCAACAACTCTTCCTAAGTTATAACCATTCTTATTAAGTATAACCATTTTCTTAATATATAACCATACAACATATATAACATGTTAAATGAATTTTCATCAGTACTATTAGTAGTAGTTAAAATACATTAATCCGCTTCATGGGCGATAGGGGAGGCGCTTGTGGAGGGCATGGTGTCAGTTTCCCCCCCCCCCTGGAATTGAAATCTATACAATATTTTTGTTAATACATTAAAAGGTTAAAGTGGTTATTTGCTACGGGTTAACGTTGGCAAAAAAATGCCCCCCCCCCTGTAATTTACCTTAATGACTCCCTCGATCCGCTTATATGAACTGTGGAAAGACAAGGGGATAAATTATCATAAAAAATTATAAAATAAGATCATAAATTCTACTTGAGAAATGCTTTTTTTATTTAGTAAACTGGTGTTTGTTACAAGAAATTTTCAAACAAAAACGTGAAAGCATAACAACGTCACAAAAACGAGAAAAAAACAATTGAAAATTTTCAAAACCGCTAAAAAAATCTTAAAATTACAAAAGCAAATTGATCTTTCACTCAAAGTAATAATTTAACATTTATGCTTGTAATTTGGTGAGAAAGGCATCGAGAAAAAGAAATACAACCCTAAACTTTAGCCGAAATATTCATCTTCAACGATCATCCTTTTACTTTTTGCTACTGATGACACAAATTAAAATAATTAGTGATGTCTATTTCATCGATTCTGCTTTTTTCTTTCCTTTGTCCCAAAATTGATCAACCAAGTGTCCGAAATTAGAAACTTAGTAGTTCGTTAGAAACAAAAGACTAAATTGAACGAAATTGCTTGCAGTTGAAGTTCCCTGAACAGCAAACAAAAGACTAATTGTTAGAATTCTTTCTATTTCCTGATCAGTTTCAATTCGGGAAAGTTTTACCAAAAAAGAGGAATTAGAAGCAATTGAAATTGTACTTGTTCGTCTAATTCATCATGCATGTCGATATATAATCTACAGCATATAAATATTAATATCGATCTTTAGATTTGTGTCTGCCATCATTTATGCATCTCAAACGTTATTAATATGCTTTTTCATGGTTGCCCCATAGGAAGACGAACAATTCTTTGTTGGAAAGAAAATTTTCCCAGTTTGTTTTAATTTATATTTTTTAACCATTCTTTTGTGTTAGTTTCTTGTTTTATTTTTCTGTCTTATCTTGTGTTATTTTGTTTAGTTTCTACGTTTTCAAATAAACTATTTACCTGTTCACCATTTTTTTGTTCGTTTTCCTATTTATGAGGACAACTGAGTTTGAAATGGTTTGTTTTATCAATATTGCGATATTTATGTAATGCTAATAATGTTTATTTAACTCCTAGTATACATAGTGATGAATACCTAATGTATTTCATGCGTAGAAATTCCTAGATTGAACTTATACATAAATTGATTTTAATAGTAGTAGTAATTGTTTCTAATAATAATAGTAATTGTTTTTAATAGTAATAGTGATCATTTAATAGTAATTATTTTTAATAGTAGTAGTAGTGATCATTTAACAGCAATTATTTTAAAAGTAATTGTTTTAATAGTAATTGTTTTAATTGTAATTATTTTTGATGGTAACTCTTGGTAATAGTAATTGTTTTAATAGTAATTATTTTAATAATAATTGTTTTAATAGCAATTATTTTAATAATAATTGTTTTAATAGCAATTATTTTAATAATATTATTTTAATAATAATTATTTTAATAATTATTATTTCAATAGTAATTATTTTAATTATTATTATTTTCAATAGTAATTATTTTAATAATAATTGTTTTAATAGTAATTATTTTAATAATAATTGTTTTAATAGTAATTATTTTAATAATAATTGTTTTTAATAGTAATTATTTTAATAATAATTGTTTTTAATAAGATTGTTTAATACTAATTGTTTTTAAGATGTTGAAAATGGAGGCGAAAAGAAAAATATAGCTTTCGTTGCAGGACTTTCTTCTAGAGTAGCAAACACATTAACTTTATTAAAGGATGTTATTACAAAAGTCTGATTGAAAAATGAATGTAGATCAAGGAACGCGTCAATACGAGGGAGAGGATTGTATATTTCTTCAATACTAAATAGCATCATAATATTTTAACGCAAATATTTAACAATAATGATTAAATAATTATGTTAAAATCATTTAATACTTTATTTAGTTTAATTTAATAGTAATAATTTGTATATCATGGAGAACACCCAAAAGTTATTTCTAAACTTCACAGTTTCAACAACTAACCGCTTCTATTATATAGGAAAAGTATCATACAAATATCAAATTCCAAAAGATGGTGTAAATTTTAGGGAAAAATGGCATTATTTCACGTTTCAACATGGTCTAACTTGAAATGAAAAATTCATCAATTTCAATTAGAATAAACTTATCAGTTCCAGCAAAACAAATTCAATAAAAATGTTCAACAGTTTCAACGAAAAATACATAAAATTTGATACAAATGCGTAAATTTTTAATATTAACATAAAATTTTTATCAAAGAAACCTTCAGCTTTGACAAAAGGTCTGAACTTTCCATAAAAATATTCATCAGTTTCTATAAAATGCTTATCAGTTTCATAAAAAAAAACATAAATTTCAAAAAAACATTCTTCCCAAAACTTCAAAAACATTTTTTTTTTCGTAATTGAGGAGAGTATACGTCTGAACGAAAACTCAAACAATCTAACTTGACAGTCCGCCTTCGTAAAAGAAAATAATTATATGCCTTCCCAATTCCTTTTATTGGGAGGTCATCTGGAAAAACTATTTCAAATTTCTCTCGAAAAGTCTGTCCTCAATACTCAATTCCAACTAAAGTCAATTCCAACTAAAAATAAATGCGCTGTGATTTATATTAATTTGTCAAACGACTTTTGTCTTTCTAGTTAATTTCAAAACACGATAACCGATTTCTAGATTCGAGAGAAAAACTCAACAATTCGGTCAACTCAATTTCCTTCTCGAAGCTATATATATATATAATCGTCGACGAGCGATGATAAAACTAAAAAAATTATTTTAAAAATAAAAACAAGCCTTATAAAAGCAAATAATATTTTTTAAAGCTTCATTCTGCTTTTAGAAACTGAAAAAGTATTCTAAGTTTTTAACAAAAATGTCTTTCATTTATTTAGGTTCTATAGATTGTTTACTAATTTTCCTTCTAAAATTACTCATGCAGGAACTTTATGTCTTTTGATTTATTATTCTCAATTGAGCATAAAGGTAATAACAAACGTTTATGCAGATTTATCTACCTGTAATAGATGCTAAAGATCAAGAAATTGAGAGTTTGTGAGAATGTTTAGAAAATTTTTGGAAACAACGAATCCTCTCGAAATTACCGCCTCGATGGGAGAAATTAATAGCAAAATGGGAAAAAAGGAGCAATGTGAATGTTATGGGGGCCCTTTAGGCTAGAAATAATGAATGAAAGAGGAGAGAGAGAGAGAATACGGTTTAATATAATTATACAATTGAGGATATCCGGAATAGTGCACAACCAAAAAACCTCTATACCCGGAAGACTGCAAAAATAACACAATTAAAACTTGAATGGAATTTATTCTTATTACCCAAAGGTTCAAAAATATGAAAACTGATTCAGAAACGTATCTCAGTGCAGACCGTGGTTTCTATCACGTGTGTTGCAATAGAAATTGAAAATATTGGATATAATTTTTCAGAAACTAAATAAGAAAGTATTCAAGAACACAATAATGGATATTCAATTCGCTTCAAATATCGAACAAAAATTATAAGAACATAGATACTGATAATAACGTGGGAGATCACCAGATGATATTAAAGCTTGCAATTAAGGAATCTGCTAATAATGCCGTTGGTTATAGAAAAACTAAGAAAATAAATCCTAGATAAAGGATGATATAGAGGAAGTAATTGACGAAAGGAAGAAATTTAAATATAAAGACCACCAGAAATACAAGATAGTGCACAAACAAATGCAAAAGAAGAAAACTAAAGCTAAAAAAAGTGTTATACAACCAAGTGCAATAAACGAAGAAACTGCAATTAAGTCAAAATTCAAATAAGCACGAAAAGAATAAAAATATTTATTAAGATTAAAAATATTGACTGAGAATTAAGACGTAAGTCTTTAAGAGAAACAACGAAAACTCAAAACTTTAAAATGGAGAATTTCACTATAATAAAGAAGATAAAAAATTCGATAACTGTAATGAGAAAATAAAAAGCAAAAGTAGAAAATAAGTAGTAAAAACAAAAAATTGAATATAAGAATGAAAAATCAATAATTACAGTGCAAAACATCAAAATTAGAGATTTGAAATCAAAATAAGAAACTCTTAGAGTTCTGATGAGAAACTAAGAATTAAAATTATAAACTACAGATAGAAAAAGAAATGATTAAAACTCGAAGTAAGAAGCTAAAAATTAAGACACGTAGGAAATTAAAGGATTAAGAATTAAGAATAATTTGTTATGATGTACTGAATCGTATTTTCTACTCTTTTAAATTTAATATTTTAATAAACGTATTAAATAATGCAAGAATTCGAGTTAACATATTAAATAGTATTCATGTAAAATTTCCGCAAAATTTTGGAATATTCTTTCAGAATTTCAAAAGATTTAAAGCCTCTTTCTATTCAGAATATAACTTACTTTATAACTAAGGTTCTCCTTTCCAGACTTCGCATTGGGCATTCCCATCTCACCCATAGACATCTGTTGGAAGGAAAACCAGCACCAATTTGCCAAGTGTGCAATGAACCCATGAGTGTTTTACACATTTTAACTCAATGCCCCTATTATAGACTTGCCCGCACTCTTACTTTTAACTCTTCATCACTGTCTGACATTTTAAATGACCATGCTGACCATACGCACGTTTTAAAATTTTTAAAAAGTACTGGTTTTTACTACAGTTTTTGATTTTACCATGTTTGGCGCAGTATAGCCCAGATGCTCTTGCGCCATAAAAAAGCCAAACAATCAATCAATTTATAGCTAAGAAAGGTAGCACAAAGCTTCGGAATCCAGCAAGTGAATACGTAAAACTTTTCGCTAACTTAAATTGAACGTATTACCTACATGCTCACTTAAAATATCGTTTAATTTAAACAATTTATGGCTTCTGAAACATTTCTCCAAAGTGTCAATTAATTTTAATGCCACTCGAAATTGTAGTAAAAGGTGAAGTGTGCAGTCATTTCCTCTATTCCACATCATCGCTTTGAGTAACCTTGTTTCAAGCAGGTGTAAAATGTGTGCTCTCTTTACCGTTTCAAAACTAACTCTCTCTCTCTTTCATTTCCAAATAAATTTCATAATTAAGGGTTTTGGTCATATTTTATGAAATCTGCCTGCCTGTCTGCAACTTAACACAATTTTTAATTTATTAAATATCTTACATTAGTTTAAATCTGACGATTTCTGGAATTGATTTCACTCGCCCTCCCCGTTACTCCACCGATAAATTTTCTCGGCGATTAATCTCAATTTTATTAGATTAATTATAGTGTTAATTAATCAAGTTCAGTGCATGAGACTTCGTGAAAATAAATTCAGTAAATATCCACTTATCTCGATTTTTCATCTAAAAATTCAGGGAACTTTAAGTAGCGATCGGGTCATTGTTTACTCTCTCTAAGATTAGCATAATCTTACAGTTGCCCAACATCGGAGTAACTCTCCTACAAATCTAATCCGAATAATGAGAATTTGATCATATATGGTATATTTATATTTTAATTCATAAAGATTTTAAGCGTTTCTTCCTCCGTTCGTTGTGTGGCAATGAAGGTGAAATTAACACGTCGTGAAAGTGATTAATTACATGAGTAGCATGTGGATCAAAAATTCAAACACATTATGCAAATAAATTAAGAATCTTTTAAATGCGTTTGCATATCCATCCAGAGCAAACAAATTTCGTCTACGAGGTCACAAAATTTATTCTCCCAAAATATTCAGGATCTTAAGTCTTTTGAGTTTGAAAATTATGTTGTAAAACACTCACGATTTTACGTGAGTACATGGTCGCCCATATAGGGAGCAGAGGGATTCGAGCTCCCCCCCACTAGCCATTCAAAAACTTCATTTTCCCGATTCAGATATACATTCACTTTCAAAATGTTTACAGTCACATTTTAAAATAGGGTACTGTTTAGCTTATTACTAATTGCTAAGCAGTATCAATGAATTCTGTATCATTTTAGTACTATGTACTAAAGTGCTTGACAGTTTTGAGCAGGTGGTAATAATTTTTCTCATACACGTAACAGAAGTACTCATATGGGCGCCCATGCGTGGTCACCTTATGGAGGTTCGCTTATAACCACTATGGCCAGGATGGAGCTTCTCAAATATTTATTTTAACTTGCAATGACGTTTATTAGTCAATACCTTTCAGACTAATTGATCTATTACAGAAATTTGTTTTTTATGGAATTTCACTGTCACTGTTTCGATAGATAGTAAAGTTTTCAGTATTTTTGCCTCTCCTTTTTAATGCAAATAAAGTTCTCACCTTCTAAACACAAGACATTAAAATCAAAGGTAGCGTCCACACATGCAACAGAACATCGCATCGTAACACCGTCACGTACCAAGTCTGGACCGCACTCCTTAACAGAACATCGCAACGCCCACCAGTTGTCGCATCAAAGGAATGCCACCATGGTACGTTGAACCCCATATTCGTGTATTTAGGCCGGTTTACGAACAACAGCGTTTTGTCAGTGTAGATTGGATATCGGCGTGAACTGATGGGAAGCAGTGCTGTTACGCAGCGATGTACGCCCAGTAACATCATCGCATAACAAGGGATGTTACGTGACGATGTTCTGTTGCATGTCTGTAGTCACCCTAACGATACAACATATCTATGTTTGAATCGATAATGAATGAATAATTAATTTAATCGCCCCCTCATCTACCATTTTAGTATAGAGGCGTTAATGGTAGATCCAGCGATTGTCCCCCTCTTGAGACGGGATTATATCATGAACAATGAAGTGAAAAGTACGGACACTTGACTAACAATGAGGATCGGAAACAAATCGCCCCTCCCTCCCAACTTTAAAGATTCTGGATCCGCCCTTGACAGCAGTGGCAGCCAATCACTGCGTCTCCGTAGGACTATATATATTTTATATGTTGGCGTTTCAGGCGGCACAATATATTTCGCTTAGACAAGGTTAAGAAGCATATGCCTTAAGATGATATACGCGAATAATTTCAAGATATTAATTAATTTTATTTTAACTCGTCTTTTCAAACGGGTTACACATCGAACAACGATAAACCTAACGGCAAGAATACGGGGAACAAATTCAAAATGCTATTTTGAATACAGATTTTATGAATTTATTAATGATATTAAAATTAAAGACATATTGATAGGAACACTGTGGGTGTTCGTGGGAAGAATAGAGTTCACAGAAGTGAACTCCATTCTTCCAATGTTTGTAGGATATTACTATTCTATATATATAGGATATTGTAAATATATGTAATGTAGGATATTACTATTCTATATGCAGGATATTATTATTCTAAGAATTAGCACAGTTGCAAATGGTCACCATCAACTTTTCTCAACTTTTTTGCATCACGGAGCACTTTTCAAGAGAAAATTTTTTCGCGGAGCACTTTTCAAGAGAAAAAAAATTCACGGAGCACTTTTCAAGAGAACATTTTTTCGCGGAGCACTTTTCAAGAGAAAAAAATTCACGGAGCACTTTTCAAGAGAAAAATTTTCGCGGAGCATTTTTCAAAAGAAAAATATTTCGCGGAGCACTATCATCGTCCTGATGCCAAAGGTATGTATGTGCATTTGTGGCTGCTTTTACCTAACCATATTTTTGAAGTAGTTAGTTAACATTTTATTATATAATAGTAAAAGGACGAATTTGTTTTCGAATTTTAAATCGCTTAAGTTTGAATTTAAGCTACATTTTCCTAATTGAAGTCATTAAAAACTTGAACTTCAAACATAATTTTCTGAAAACATCGATAATATATATACTTTCTTATATGCTTTTATTTTATTTTTTATACCGTTTTCTTCTCATGAGACTGAGGATATTTTCACCGACGTAAGTACTATACCCATCAGCAGCAGTATTAACGATGGAAGGTATTTTTGAAGCATTTGGGCGCGTAAAACGTCAAGTTTTATTTTATTCGAAATGCTACATTTATCACAAATTTTACAGCAATGGGGTACTTACTCAACTACAGAAACACAAACGAGAAAAAGGCAAGATGCGGTTAGCATGGGGCCATCAAGTCTCTTTCTTTGAATGGTTTCATCCGTTGCAACACTCTCTCGTCGCCGACACTCTCGTCATTTCTCGTGGTCTTGTAAAAAGGCGCGACGTCGTTGCCAATCTAGCAAATTTGACTTTCCTTTAGCTGAAAAATTTTCGATTCAGCGACCAGGAGGAAGGTTTTATAAATCTGGCTACTTTCAATCTTTGTAGCAAGAAATCCAGAAAGTTTTGTAATTTTTGAGCACTGGAGCACTTGGAAAGATTTCGCGGAGCACCAAGTGCTTCGCGGAGCACATGTTGAGAACCTCTGGTCGACACATAAAGCTGGCGGGGCATGTTGTTGTAATTTTTCGTAGGGGAATTGAGATCGCCGATAATTTTTGACGTGTATACCTAAGCTCAAACTAGAATTCTTTTTGCAAAAAAGAAAAAGATACACCATTTTTGTCCAGAGGCACTGTCCTGCTCCGGACCGCATGGTGTTTCTTTTTTACAAAAAAAACCTCCAGTTTGAGCATAGTCTTAGATTTCAAAAATTATTGGCTATATTTTTAATATTTTTAGCAAATTCTGAAGGTGTTTATCAGTCAATCGTTTTTGTTTTCCATGATTTATTTTTCGCTTCTTTTATAATAGGCAAAATGGATTCCCACAAACACACACATATGTTTGTATACTTGGATACAATTCTCACGATAAATTCTATCAATTTAGGGTATGTATGTCAATTTAGATTGGGTTTAAGATAGGTTGCACCTTATCAGGGAAGGTATAAAAATTTACAGATATTATGAGAACGAATTATGATTTAAATCATAAATTGATAGTTTCAAAATTGATTAATACCGAAAATTGTAAATTAATGCAAATTATGAAATGCTAATCTCGTGAAAAATAATCAACATTAAATAATTAATCATTACAATGATTAACAATGTAAATTATGAAAATACTAAAAGCATTATGCAAAGACAAAATTACTTATCAAAGTGCTAAATATATATCGCTAAATTGTTTAAACAATGGTGGTGAAAATTTAAACTAATTAATTCTGGAAAACAGAAATAGATACTTAAAATATAAAATTTATTACTAAATGATTACATTAATGATAGGGTCGTTGAATTAATAACGGAATATGAAATTGTGTTTACGCGCTGATAAGAGTTAATGATGGAAAATCGAGTCAGGAAATAGCCAGATTGATGATGGTAGGCTATAATAATGATGAAAGGGATAGAATATTGACGAAAAGGAACAGTTTCATAATTAAAGTCTACTAATCATACGACGTCTAGATTCGACATAACTACACAGATTCGACATGATTACAGATTTGACGAAATAACGAATTTGACCTAATTACAAATTCGACGAAATAACAAATTTGACCTAATTACAAATTCGACCTAGAGTCAAACTTAGCTTAATAATAGATATCATATAATAAATGATTTGTTTTAATAGAATATTGAGCTTAAAGTTATTGTGGAAAAAATGGGTATTTGACATAATAGGATATTTAGTGAAATAATAGCCATTTAGCCAAATAGAATATTTAGTGAAATAGTAGGTATCTGACATAGTAGTCCAGCAAAATTATAATTATTTTAAATAGAATTTACATTGCTCGAGTGAAAAACTTAACCTAATATTATATTTAATCTAATATTAGAATTAGTCTAACAGCAAATTTAACTTATTAATGCAGTAAAACCTCCGCATAACGGTCACTCGCGGGACTGTGAAAAGGCGACCATCCTTTGGAGGTGGCTGTAATTGAGAGTTGCAGTATAAAAAATCAAAATAAATAAAATGAATAATAAATAAAATTAGACATTTCAAATATATTAATCCTCATCTATTTTAATTTTCATTTAAAAAATCGATGATTCGTAATTGGTGTACTTTTGTATGGCAAACATTCATTTCTAAGGACATAATACTATTTTTAATCCTTTCGTTTAATACGTCACCATTTTTGTTCAGAGCAAAGTTTGGGTCTCCCGAAAATTTGACAGAACATCAAAATACGTTTTAATGTCAGAATTTTGTGTCACTCTCATCCGCGTCCATTTCCTCATCACTTTCTTTCCCTTCCATCATATTTTCTAATAATTCCTGAATAGTATTAAGCGTAACAGAAAGTTCTAAATCTTCGTCCACGCAAACAAATTCGCTGGCTTTCATATTTCCTTCTAATCTGACAATGCCATCCAACCCTTTCTCATCATCATCATCTCTGTCTGTATTTTCGAATTCATCAAGGAGGAAAGATTCTGCAATTAAAACACAATTTAATTGCAATATTTTTCGGTGAAAGATTTTTTTGATCGACATTTGGAAAGACACTCTAAAAGCACTTTGTCAAATTCTTCATTTCCGGTTTTTCCACGCTTCATTTTGCTATCTAAGGTCATGACTGGAAAGCGCTGGTAGCAGGTAATCTTCGCTATTTCTTAAAATCTAATTTATCTATGACCTCCCACAACCATAAAGCGTAGCTAATTTTCTTGCACTTGCACCTTTTTTTTTAATATACTGGATAAATTTGAGTTTCTCTTTTAGACGAATTGTCTTGAACGAATTAACTCATCGTGATTATAAACTGGCGTTCAAATGACGGCACTACTTGATACGACACTTGATTGATACGACACTATTCAATGGTACTTGATACGACACTACTCAATGGTAACAACGCATAAAGAACAAGAACTGTCAAAAACCAATTTCTAGTGGACAGTGATTTTTTGCGCAAACGAAATATTGAGGTTGTCATTCATAAATGGCGACATGGCATTCACAGCACCAGGTGTGCATGTAAAGCTACAAAGAACATAGGTTTTCAGAGACATGGTTATAGACATTGTCAGATGAAAATTTGAATAAAAAAATGTTTTCGTGATGCTTACTAGTTGGCCCATATTCGGAATTCATTGGTTGGAGGTTAGAACAAATGTTAATCCTGTGGAATGCATTCAATTCCATTGCTATGTGGCCGATCTTCGGAGGTTACCATCGTTTAGAGGTGACCGTTAAAGGAGATTTTACTGTATTTGCATTTGGCCTAATGGTATATTTGACCTGATGGCAGGTTTGATCAAATAGCAGACATCAACCACAAACGACAAGTCAAGACAGGAAGAAAACTAGATAGATAGAGACACGTGGATATTATAAAAACAATGGATGTCAATTACAAGATTTGTTTGCTCAGAGCTGAGTATAAACTGAAAGATGCATAAAATTAAAAATTCAATGAAAATTATTAATTTGCATGAGAAATTTGCTTAACGGAAAAAAAAAAACTTCCTTTGAATGAATGGAGAAATAAGTGAAAGCTCCGAATCGCTTTGGGGAAAAGCGAACTAGAGAATAAAGGAATCAATTCTTCGCAGTTAAAAAAAAATCACAGTGCGCGCTCGATAACGTCGGAACTAAATGTAATTGTCATCGATAAGAAAAGGACATGAGTCGATCGTCATGGCACACACAAGAATCTGTCTCATCTTCGAGTAAAAAAAATTAATCCAAACATTGGACAAACTCTTCATGCTTCTTTGGAAAAATCAACAGTCGTTCGATCTTGGTGTAACAGACTTGAGACTTTGGTGTAAAAGACTGTTTAGAAAATTAGGAAATCGTTGACAAATACTTTTGGCAAAATGCTTGAAATTGTTGTAGAAACATTTTATGAAAATGTCCGAATGACCTCGAAATTAGTTTTTGATGAAACATTTGAAATTGACATTTAAACACCGCTAATAAAACCTACGATATAGAAAATTCACCAATTTATAAAATAGAGGCTATGGGAGATAATGGCGGTACAATTGCCGGCCAGAGGACAGCCGTGGGAATACACACAAATTGTTCTGTACACGCGTATGTATATACAATAAAAGCTAGCCATAACAATACTCTAGGCCGCGAAAAGACATGAAAATGACTTGCTCAAAAGTTTGGTAAAAGGTATTGACCTACGCACTGCACATGTCGGCATCCCCTATATGCAGGTTTTGCCTTTCTTTGCCGGTTCATTCATGTAAGGTAGCACCTCCATCAGGGGGAAATGCCATCATCGTTTCTGGAAACTACTCTCGTTCTCTCCTTTAGCAAATAGAGATCTGTGAGGGTTAAGACAACAAGGATGAGAATAATCATTCCTTAAAGTGAATTGGAATGATACTTCATTCATTTGAAAGGATGATCGTTCTATTTTACATCCCATGAATGAATGAATTTAAAGAATACATTCTTTTAAAAGACAGGGAACGGAAATCTACATTCGCCAAAACAACTTGCCTGAACAACTTGCCAAAATTGAATAATTTTTTCCGTCCTCTA
>QLNU02003225.1:7468828-7479011 GCA_006491805.2 Dysdera silvatica | reverse complement strand
GACATCATAATACAGGTATATCAATATTTTAAACGAAAGCTTACAACGTAGCTTTCGTAAACTTAATTAGTAAGTAATGCAGCGAGAAAGAAAGTTTACACACAAAAGGTTCAAACACTGGTCAAACAGCAAATGAAAAAGATCATCCAAGCTTCCTGACACGTCAGTTTCAGGTCTCCATCGTGAGTAATGGAAGTAAAATAGCATTAACAAGACTGAGTAATGGAAGAAAGGCAGTATTGACAAGACGAAGGCAGCCGGCAGCATAGGTTTGCTGAAGTGGCTTCCGATAAAATAATTATTATCTTGTTGTTATACAACAAAGAAGTCATTGTGCCATGTTATGTTTTATTTAGATAAGCATATGTCAAATTAAGGTTAAATGAAGTAAATTTAAATATCAAATTTGTACTGCACTTCCGTAAGTCCTGGCACGATTACACCCCTATGTGGAAGCTTTCCCGTTTGGAATTACATAATGAGAAACTCTATAACTACATTTATCTTCGGTTTCATCCACTTTACTAAATGTGCTTGTTTATTTTTAATACTTGGAAAACAGCTTTTAACATTAAAAACGGATTTACTGAGGTCAAAACATCAACTACACTCGTCAATCAATTCTTCACGTATCCTTTTTTCTTGTAAATTTTCCATTATGTCAAAAATGCCAAATGTCATAACATTTCGCCGAATATTGAAAAATATTGAAAAAAAAAAAGATATTAACGTTATTTTATTTTCATCTTAATTAAGAATTTAAAGTTTCTCATAACTTTTGTTTTTGCTAGAGTTTTGAAGCATTGACAAATGTTTGGTTTGAAAATGTCTTTATGCACTTGACGTCAAAACACACACACACACACAACACAACACACACACAAACACACAACACAACACAACAACCGGCGATCCTTTTGCAGTATGATTTCGTATTCTTCACTTGTTCTAAAATTCTTGAAAATAACAAAAATCACTTTTTTTTTGGTTTCTGTGGACGTTTCGACAGTATTTATTATTCATAACACTAGCCTTTTGCAACACTGACCGTTTCCATACTACCACATTATTTTGTTTGCAATGTGGTGCTTGTGATGAGTCATTCATGAATGTTAGTGAAGGTGAAATGTGGAAGAAATGGTGATGAAGTAAAACTATTATAGAACTAATAGTTAGTTGGATCGGATATTTCCAATTGGCTTTTTGTACACTTCCTTTCACGCTACATTATCGAAAAGGATCTAAAGGTATGAAAATAGGAGAATACGTTTTATTTAGAGCCAAAAAGTACTCTTGGGGTTTAATAATCTACGTCTAGATTTTTTTATTTTAAGTAATTCCATGTGTATAGTGCGTATTCTACGGTTTGTTAATACACTGCTGGGAGGTTCAAGTATTACATGAAAGCAATATTTTGGCCATTCTACCCTTCCACAGTAAGCAAAGGCACCCAACATTATCTAACATGGGAAAATAAAAGCAAAACGGTTACCCCTCTAAGGTGCTTATGTAGTACTTGAAATCTCACTTTATGTAATTAATGGTAAAATTTTAGAAATATTCATAAAATTCGATTGAAAATATTTGCAAAATTCGATTAAAATGATTGAAAATATTTGTAAAATGCGATTAAAAATGATTGAAAATATTTGTAAAATTCGATTAAAAATGATCGAAAATATTTGTAAAATTCGATTAAAAATGACTGAAAATTTTTTTAAAATATTCATAAAATTCTGTTAAAATATTCGCAAAAATCTATTAAAATACTCACAAAATTCTATCAAAATATTCACAAAATTCTGTTAAAATATTCACAAAATTCTGTTAAAATATTTGAAAAATTTTATCAGAAATATTCGTAAACTTCCAGTAGAGCCCTCAATAAAACTATAATGATAATTTTGGTTAAATTTTAGGGGAAAATTTAATAAAATTGTAGCAAAAATAGTAAAACCTCTGTATAAATATTGGAAACATTATAATAGAAATCGTGATAAAGCGCTGTTTATATTGTTACCATATCATTACCCCAATTATTAATATATTTAGTTTTATTATTATGCCTTATACGTTATTATATTAAAATATATATCAAGTAGTAAAATTCTACTATAAATATATTGTTCATATTCTGATAAAATACGTCTGGGAGAAATTTTGCGTAAACTTCAAATAAGAGTCCCAAAATGCAAACCTTATAACGATGATACTGAATTCCGTTTACAGAAGGTTGGAGGAGGTTATTTCAATCCAATAAATAATTCAATCAAACAATTCAATCAAATTGCAGTGAACAAAATTAAAGTAGAACCCTGTTTACTCGAAATTCGTTTAACCGAAATAGTCTGTTGTTTAAATTCTTCTTCTTCTTCTTCTTTTTTTAATGTAGGCACTCGTTCAATAGTTTTGGCAAAAACACTCACATTTGTTTTTTATTATACTCCGCTCTTCAGAAAGAAACCAGCAGACATTCTGCTCAAGAACATAATTATAAAAACACTACTGTTGGATGAAGGCCTCTCCAAATGCTTTCCACACAAGTCTATCCTGAGCAATTCGTTTCCATATCAGCCCAACCGGTTTTCTTATTTCATCCACCCATCTAGTTTCAGGACGTTTCCTAGGTT
The DNA here is from genome assembly GCA_006491805.2 of Dysdera silvatica. NCBI lineage: Eukaryota > Metazoa > Arthropoda > Arachnida > Araneae > Dysderidae > Dysdera > Dysdera silvatica. The sequence continues at coordinate 7,476,381 of QLNU02003225.1, read as the reverse complement.
TTTGGGGATCTTTTGGAATCCAGTTAAGTGTTTCAGTTGTCTATCGTTGATCAGTTCGTCTTGCGATATCCTCAGCCCATTGTCATTTCAGCCAAGGGCGGACAGAGACTTTCATTTGGGGGCGGGTTGTCAAGGACAGAATTGGCCATGGTCTTGGAATAAAACCGTTCCTTTATCATGGAAATTGGAATTCTTTACAGCGAAATATATATATTTGGGGGAGTCATGACCCCTGTGATCCCCTTTGTTCGCGCTTGATTTCAGCTCTTTTACTCAATAATAATTATAATACTTTATTACTTTAGCAATGACGTCCTCTACTCCTGTTTGCTCTCCCACCCAAGTGTTTCCTTTTCGACCGTTCTTAGTCATTCCAGGCATGCACCTCTCCATGCTCCCTTGGGTTGTCCGTAATTTCCGTATTGCTGCATTTGTTAAACTCCATGTCCCTGATTCATAAGAGAGGACTGGCAAAACACACACTAGTCGAAGAACTTCCCTTTTAGATACAAAAGCAATTTTCCCTTCAGGATAAAACTGTTTTTCTCCGAATACACTCCAGCCAAGTTTAATACATCTATGGAGTTCTTTTATAACATTGCTTTTCACTGAAATCAGCTGGCCAAGAAAAGTGTATGAATCAACAAATTCTAACTCGATATTGTCGACCTGTATTTTTCCTTTCTGATTATTGAATAGGATCTTAATTTTTTGTGGCTCCATCTTGAGTCAAACTTTTGTACTTCTAGTTGAGAGCTCATCTACCGTGTCTTGCTACGTTGTATACCGACTAATATATTGCAACTGACACGCAAATTCACAATCTTAACCTGTTAACCGGGGAATAAAATTTTGTGAAACTCGTTTCACACTGGGGACTTTTTTTTTGTGGGGGAGACATTTTGGTAGTCTTCCGGGCATGACGAAAAATGTCGTCATACCCAGTTAACAGGTTAAGGAGATACTTTTTGTTAAATATGCGTAGTCTTCCGGGCATGACGAAAAATGTCGTCATACCCAGTTAACAGGTTAAGAATCTTTTCTTCAAATTCGTCTCTAAATGTGCCTTCAGCGTAGGTCTGTAGCCAAGCAGGGGCGTGGCCTCAGTTGCCCCATAGAGCTATATATATATAATAATAATAATAATAATCCCGGATACCCTGTATCCCATAAGCCCTTTGCTTTACCCAAGATGCCCCTTCATCTTGGTTACAGGCCTGCCTTAGTGGTTAGGTGTTAGAAGATTTAATAGCTGTTATATACCAAAATAGTTAAATCTAGAACATCCAGTCCCGATAGGAGGAAGGGCTAGGATGAATAAACTGCTCTACAAGAGAAAACTCGTGATGTCACAATCACAGCTTGTTTTTGGATGTGGTTTTTTTCCAATTTTATACGGACAATTGAATTTTCCGATCATCCGAAATCGGTTTCACCCTTTTTATTTCGGTTAATAGGGGTTTTACTGTATGCCAAATAACTTTGAGTTTTAACTCCATGTAGCGACTAATGCTACCCCTTGAATTTAAGAACTAAATTTGTATACTTTTCCTCGAAGATTAGTTCGGAATACCTCTCTTCTTTTCGAATTAATAGAAACATCTGCCTGTGTGACTTTTTCTCAAAATCTTTCACCATTTTACTAAAATTTCAAGATTTCCTCTGCAACAGTTTAAAGATCAACTGCGGACTACACATCGAACGCCATGTGCGCCTAGTCCCCAGAAGCATAAATCGCCATTCAAAGGCTACTTTTGACACTACAGAAGTCGTAAAATTCCTAAGTTTGACAACGCAAACGGCCTGGACTCCATGTCTGTTAACGCTTTAAGCTCCTTTATTACCACTTGCAGAATGATGTTCAGCATCCCTTTTGTACCTGCAAATTCACCTCTTTGCGCTTGCGCGAATCTCTTCGCCCAATAGCAGCTCTACTAACTCCTCCTACTAAAATTCTGCAACAAAACTGGCAAACGCTGGAATTTTTGTGTGTGCGGACATCGTTCCGAGTCCTATTTAAGCTCACCCTGCTTCACGCCCTGTGAGAAGTAATATTGTTTTAATATTAGCTCGCCATGCGACTAAGAACCTTATCACTACAGAGCGGTAAATAGTCCCTCTGTTTTCTGTTTAGTTAAGAAGAGGATGGAAGTCCCTCCTCGGAACATTTTGTATTTTCGTCATAGCCATATATATATAGCTGTGAGTGTAAATAAATATTAAAAAGCACCTAAACGCCTCGTGCTTGGATCTTAGATATCAACGCTACCAAATCTTCCGTTAAGACGTCACACCCGCTACATATTAACGAGCCATAGGATGAACACACTGAAGGCATCCAGCTCTCTGACGAGCTGTTAATGAATGTGTTTGCAGCTTGGGTGACAACTTAATTTCACAAGCAATTTACGACCTGAGGCGAAACATTGTGAGAGGTTGTTAGCGTAGCTTATTTGTGCGTTTTACAGTGATTTCTCTTCGTTATATGATAATCATAAGAGCTTGGTTGAAATAAGAAGCTAGAAACATCAAGTTCTAATTGGAGCGTCGAGGGTATTTTGGTTCTGAAGTAGCATTTTTGCCCACATCAAGGCAACATTCGTGCAAAGTATGACGCGTTCAAGCGTGAACTTATTCTGTTTGCATTACTGCCTCAGGATTAACGCATTTATTCGTCCTTTTGCTTCTGTAGCATACTCCGTACTTTGCTGTATTCGTTCGCCATCTTTTAAGCTGGAATAGCACACGTTTCTGTAAGCGTTCTACTATGTACGATGATTAATATATGATTTATTCTGTTCACATTCATGAAGTTTATTCAATAAAGTATGTTATGTTTCTGTACGTAATAGTCTTGGTTTCCAACATACATACATCCCGCAGACAGACGTTAAGCTCGAACCATCAATCACCACAAAATCTGATAAGCTCGTGGCATCGACAACACGGATAAGTTCCTACTGTGGGATATCCTACCTTCTCACAGTTCCAAAAGGTTTTATTTTGGAAATATATGGCGAAGCATGCGTATAGTGAAGTGTATTCAATTTAAAAGATTTTCACGTGATGACATATTTATTTTGAAGAGAAATTTGCACTGAAGAATGGTTGAAAATGTTCTCGTAATAAGATTAGTTTTTTTAGTATCTTCGGTTCTCAACTAAACCATTAAAAACCATTTATTTCTATGTCCAATTCCAAAAGAATTGATGTTATGCAGGCTCATGGGCTATTCAATACAATCAAGCCTGTAAGCAGAGGAGGAAGGGGCAACTTGGGCAAGGCAAAGGGCAAATGGGGGATATGCGGCACAGGGGCTCAGGAATATGAATTGCCCGAAGCGGTACAGGATTTAGACAATATGTCACTATAAACCCAAATAAAATTGACCCTAATCAGATGGATTTTTTATTTTTGTTTCTTAAAACTACGAATGCTGTAATATTAGCATATACCAAGGTTTGTATTTTAAATTTTATAGAAGGGAAATTCGGTGGGAATGGAAGAAATATATAAAAACAGTTTTATACATTATTAATTTTTAATACTTTTCAATATTTTAACATTGTGCTGCTATTATTCCACATATATATAAACATCTTGATGGGGCAACTGGGGCTGTGCCCCTCCTGGCACCGAATTGGCTACAGGCCTGAGTACAATGGTCAATTGTACAGTGGAGGTTGAATAAAGTATGCAATATTATATATATTCCAGGATTGAAGGGAGCTAGGCAACAAAGTGCTTCCCTCAAATTAGAAATTATGCCTATGCTATTGTGTGGGGAATTATATTCATTTCTGTTATTATTAGGGAGTTCATTACTGTATTCATTACTGTTACTAAATAACACTTTATAAAATAACACTCTATAATATAACACTCTTTATAAAATAACACTCTGGTGTATGGGCCCGTTGGGCCAAAGAATCCTCAATAATTTAAAAAATTATGTTTGCAAATATTGTAATGTATAAATGTACACATGTGCTAGCCTCACCTCCCGGCTATAAGTGTGCAAGTTCTACGTCACTTCTCTAATTTATGTTAATAATTCATTACAATCTAGCCTCTGAGCCATCTCTACCCCCTTAAAAAATTATGTTTGCCACTGAAATTAATGGAAATTAGAATGACACTTAATTTTGCCCTGACCCCTCCCAACACGAAAATATTTGGCCCGAATGTCAAAAAGAATTTATTTCAACGTCCAAACTTATATATTATGAGCAGATGATTTTTCAGCAGATAAATTGGAACAACAAGGGAATAAAAATAAATGGTGAATATTTAAATCATTTGCGGTTTGCTGATGACATTGTTATTTTTTCAACGAACCCATCAGAACTCCAAGACATGGTACAGGAGCTCTCAACTAGAAGTAAAGAAGTTGGACTCAAGATGAACCTACAAAAAACTAAGATCATGTTCAATAATTTTGTAGAGGAAACAAAAATACAAGTTGACAACACTGAGCTAGAAATTGCTGATTCATATATTTACCTTGGCCAGCTGATTTCAATGGATGGCAACATTATGAAAGAACTCAACAGACGTATTAAACTTGGCTGGAGTGCATTTGGAAGAAACAGTTTTATCCTGAAGGGGAAATTGCCTTTATGTCTAAAAAGAAAAGTCTTCAACCAGTGTGTATTGCCAGTCCTCTCTTATGGATCAGAGACATGGAGTCTAACAGTTGGAGCAATACGAAAGTTACAGACAACGCAAAGGAGCATGGAGAGGTGCATGCTTGGAATAACTAGGAGAGATCGAAAAAGGAACACTTGGGTGAGAGAGCAAACTAGAGTAGAGGACATCATTGTTAAAGTAAAAGGGCTGAAATGGCGATGGGCTGGGCATATTGCAAGAAGAACTGATCAACGATGGACAACAGAAATTCTGAACTGGATTCCAAGAGACCACCGAAGACCTAGAAAACGTCCTCAAACTAGATGGGTGGATGAAATAAGAAAAGAGGTTGGGGTGACGTGGAAACGAATGGCCCAGGATAGACTTGTGTGGAAAGCATTTGGAGAGACCTTCATCCAGCAGTGGATAGATAATGGTTGAATATGATGATGATGATATATATATCACAATGATGATAATATATGCATGAATCTTTTTTAACTGAAAGAGGAGGTAAGGTAGGACGCTGAACGAGTGGAGGTGGTCCATTTTTGTAGTCCCGCTGCGCTACTGATTAAAAGAATTTTATAAATTGGTGAATTTTCTATATCGTAGGTTTTATTAGCGGTGTTTAAATGTCAATTTCAAATGTTTCATCAAAAACTAATTTCGAGGTCATTCGGACATTTTCATAAAATGTTTCTACAACAATTTCAAGCATTTTGCCAAAAGTATTTGTCAACGATTTCCTAATTTTCTAAACAGTCTTTTACACCAAAGTCTCAAGTCTGTTACACCAAGATCGAACGACTGTTGATTTTTCCAAAGAAGCATGAAGAGTTTGTCCAATGTTTGGATTAATTTTTTTTACTCGAAGATGAGACAGATTCTTGTGTGTGCCATGACGATCGACTCATGTCCTTTTCTTATCGATGACAATTACATTTAGTTCCGACGTTATCGAGCGCGCACTGTGATTTTTTTTTAACTGCGAAGAATTGATTCCTTTATTCTCTAGTTCGCTTTTCCCCAAAGCGATTCGGAGCTTTCACTTATTTCTCCATTCATTCAAAGGAAGTTTTTTTTTTTCCGTTAAGCAAATTTCTCATGCAAATTAATAATTTTCATTGAATTTTTAATTTTATGCATCTTTCAGTTTATACTCAGCTCTGAGCAAACAAATCTTGTAATTGACATCCATTGTTTTTATAATATCCACGTGTCTCTATCTATCTAGTTTTCTTCCTGTCTTGACTTGTCGTTTGTGGTTGATGTCTGCTATTTGATCAAACCTGCCATCAGGTCAAATATACCATTAGGCCAAATGCAAATACAGTAAAACCTCTTTTAACGGTCACCTCTAAACAAGGATAACCTCCGAAGACCGGCCACCTATCAATGGAACCGAACACGTTCCACAGGATTAACATTTGTTCTAACCTCCAACCAATGAATTCCGAATATGGGCCAACTAGTAAGCATCACGAAAACATTTTTTTATTCAAATTTTCATCTGACAATGTCTATAACCATGTCTCTGAAAACCTATGTTCTTTGTAGCTTTACATGCACACCTGGTGCTGTGAATGCTATGTCGCCATTTATGAATGACAACCTCAATATTTCGTTTGCGCAAAAAACCACTGTTCACTAGAAATCGGTCTTTTACAGTTCCGGTTCTTTATGCGTTGTTACAACTGAATAGTGTCGTATCAAGCACCATTGAGTAGTGTCGTATCAAGTACCATTGAGTAGTGTCGTATCAAGTACCATTGAGTAGTGTCATATCAAGTGTCGTATCAAGTAGTGCCGTCATTTGAACGCCAGTTTATAATCACGATGAGTTAATTCGTTCAAGACAATTCGTCTAAAAGAGAAACTCAAATTTATCCAGTATATTAAAAAAAAGGTGCAAGTGCAAGAAAATTAGCTACGCTTTATGGTTGTGGGAGGCCATAGATAAATGAGATTTTAAGAAATAGCGAAGATTATCTGCTACCAGCGCTTTCCAGTCATGACCTTAGATAGCAAAATGAAGCGTGGAAAAACCGGAAATGAAGAATTTGACAAAGTGCTTTTAGAGTGTCTTTCCAAATGTCGATCAAAAAAATCTTTCACCGAAAAATATTGCAATTAAATTGTGTTTTAATTGCAGAATCTTTCCTCCTTGATGAATTCGAAAATACAGACAGAGATGATGATGATGAGAAAGGGTTGGATGGCATTGTCAGATTAGAAGGAAATATGAAAGCCAGCGAATTTGTTTGCGTGGACGAAGATTTAGAACTTTCTGTTACGCATAATACTATTCAGGAATTGTTAGAAAATATGATGGAAGGGAAAGAAAGTGATGAGGAAATGGACGCGGAAGAGAGTGTGGAACTGACACAAAATTCTGACATTAAAACGTATTTTGATGTTCTGTCAAATTTTCGGGAGACCCAAACTTTGCTCTGAACAAAAATGGTGACGTATTAAACGAAAGGATTAAAAATATTATTATATCCTTAGAAATGAATGTTTGCCATACGAAAGTACACCAATTACGAATCATCGATTTTTTAAATGAAAATTAAAATAGATGAGGATTAATATATTTGAAATGTTTAATTTTATTTATTATTCATTTTATTTATTTTGATTTTTTATACTGCAACTCTCAATTACAGCCACCTCCAAAGGATGGTCGCCTTTTCACAGTCCCGCGAGTGACCGTTATGCGGAGGTTTTACTGCATTAATAAGTTAAATTTGCTGTTAGACTAATTCTAATATTAGATTAAATATAATATTAGGTTAAGTTTTTCACTCGAGCAATGTAAATTCGATTTAAAATAATTATAATTTTGCTGGACTACTATGTCAGATACCTACTATTTCACTAAATATTCTATTTGGCTAAATGGCTATTATTTCACTAAATAT
>QLNU02003225.1:7426721-7455669 GCA_006491805.2 Dysdera silvatica | reverse complement strand
AGGGTCTTCAGTAGTCTCCCGTCTTCGAGTTCGATGCCTGGTAAATCTTCTTTGCTATTCTTCTGTATTTTGCACTTATCGAGGCCGAATTCCATTCCTATGTCCTTGGAGAATGTCTCTGTTATACTGATGAGTTGTCGGAGTTGGGTGATTGTTGGCGCGTATAGCTTGATGTCATCTACGTACATGAGGTGGGAGACTTTATGTAGGTTTCTCTTGTCTTTCTTCAGCATGTATCCGTATTTACTTGTGTTCAGCATCCTTGACAAGGGGTTTAACGCCAAGCAGAACCACTGGGGGCTTAGTGCGTCTCCTTGAAAGATTCCGCGCCGGATGGGGATCTCGGCCGATTCTATTTTTACATCCCAGAGTCCCTTTCTGGTATCCCTTGTGTTCTTCGGTCATTAGGTTGTTGCTTTCGCTGTGCCGGCTTATTTTTTCAGAGATGCACCCCGTGAGTATCTTGTACAGGGTGTTAAGGCACGTAATGGGTCGGTATTTCGCTGGGTTACTGGTATCCTGGTCCTTCGGTAGGAGGTAAGTTATTCCCTTGCAGAGGAATTCAGGCATTTTGCTGGGGTCTTCAATTATCGCCGTAAGTTCCTTGGCTAATGGGCCATGGGCGCTGGTAAATTTCTTGTACCAGAAGTTGTGTATGCCGTCAATACCGGGTGCTTTCCAGTTGTGCGTACGTTGGATTACCTGCTGGAGTTCCTCTATCGTGATGCCCGTGTACTCCATCTCCTCTATTCCTCTCGTAGCCTCCATTTCTTGCTGAATCCAGGGGGCGCTTTTGTGCTGTACTTCATTGGACCATAGTGTCTTCCAGAAGGTCTCTATTTCTGCTGGCTTTGGGGCTTCGTACTTGTCTTTGTTCGCTGGGGTCTCTCGAAGCTTCCTGTAGAAGACCTTCTGGTTAATTTGGAATTGCTTGTTCTGTTTTCTGTGGTCTTTCTATCTCGGGAGTCTTCTGGCTATATATATATATACACACAAAAAATTATGTATGGTATAGCACATATATTTATACTTAATTATATATACTATTAAAATAGGATTGTTAAAAAACATTGAATGCCTAAAAACGATTTCATTAAGGGATGAATATATTCAAACTCGTATTTGTTCTTTAAGAGGTATCCGTTTGAAGAGGATATTACTACGTCAAATAATTGGCGATTATTGGTGTAAAAATTGCTGAAACACAATCAATATTTCGCGCCATAAGAACAAATATTCACTAATTTTGAACATAAAATTTTCAATGATGTAAGATCAATGAAAAGTACAATTAGCAATAATGACAAAAACGAAAAACCAAACACAAAAGACCTTCAAAGTTTTAGAAAAGGAAATACAATAAAAATTGTATTATGGAGGGGACTTTTGAAGGAAGACCCCCAGCATGGTGTGTTTCTGTTAGTACCCAAGTATTAACACAAAATAGGTACTAGTCTCCTTAACACACACACACATATATATATATAAATCACAATATTTAGTGATTATTATAGTATATATATATATATATATATATATTCTTATGGATCAGAGAGATGGAGTCTAACAGTTGGAGCAATACGAAAGTTACAGACAACGCAAAGGAGCATGGAGAGGTGCATGCTTGGAATAACTAGGAGAGATCGAAAAAGAAACACTTGGGTGAGAGAGCAAACTAGAGTAGAGGACATCATTGTTAAAGTAAAAGGACTGAAATGGCGATGGGCTGGGCATATTGCAAGAAGAACTGATCAACGATGGACAACAGAAATTCTGAACTGGATTCCAAGAGACCACCGAAGACCTAGAAAACGTCCTCAAACTAGATGGGTGGATGAAATAAGGAAACAAGTTGGGGTGACATGGAAGCGAATTGCTCAGGATAGACTTGTGTGGAAAGCGTTTGGAGAGACCATCCAGCAGTGGATAGATAATGGTTGAATATGATGATGATGATATATATATATATATAAACCACAATATTTAGTGATTATTATAGTATATAAACATATAGTTAATGAAACATGTTCTGACAACTGAAGTTTTTCTTTAGCATCGGGTCTTTTCCAAGAACCTGCGGTGTTGAAAGGAGAGAGAGAGAGCTATTTCCTGAATATGCGTAAAATTCCAAGTATATTATTATTATTATTATCATTATAAGCAATATTATTATTGATATAAACGTAATATAATAATAATATTAATCTTTCGACGGAAACTGGGCGGAAATATGCCACTGCAAGCTGTGCCCTCAAAGAACAGCGTGCAAAATCACCATAGGCGTATGCAAAAAGTTTATAAATAAAGGGGGGCTACACAGGCTTATGGGGGAGGGTCACAGAGATATAAGTCCGCATATTCATATGTATATCTATAAAATTTCATTTCAATGGGGGGGTTTTGCTACCATCAACACCCTCCTGCATACGCCAGTGGATCTCATACTCTCTATCTGGATAATTACGTATAACTTTTGATTAGAGCCTTCTTAATGCTTTCGGAAGCCTTGGGCTTAACCACTTTTGGGCGTCCTTTTTATAACAAACTTTTAAATTCCTAAATCTTTGCAAGACGAGAAACATAATACAGTCGAATACAGTCTCGTTGTGGCGAACACCAAGGGGAACAGAAAATCTGTTCGTATTAACAGTAATTCGTCTTATCCGGAGAGGATAGTACGCAATACAATATGAAGATAGTTCAGAAAACGGTTCGTATTAAAGGTAATTCGTCTTAAGCGTGTTGGTCTTAACGAGGTTCGACTGTATATAATAAATGTATAAAATTCGTTAATTTGGGGCCCGCTTTTTGGGTTGGGGCCCAGCTAGCCCTCCTGTTAAGGCGGCACTGCTTTCTATTCTTCAGAAAGAGTTATCAAAGATAAAAGAGAAAAACTTTTGCAATAAAAAAAGGAAATAATTGCACAGTAGCTATTTCTCCCGCCAACCGCGTTGTGACGTCACTGGCGTTAAAATGACGTCACGACCAATCAGTGCTCTTCCCTGGGGTCCAGGTCTATCGATTTTCAGCTCGAAGGTCATCAATATCGGAATCTTAATCGCCGGCTTTGCGACAATAACCCAGTCCAACGCCAAAAAGGCAAAGCGTTATTCGACTTCGATGAAGGCCTGAAATTTGGTGCATTTGGCACATTTGGTTGTCCAAGTTGGCGCCAATATTTTCGTCTCCCAATCAGCTCCTGAGCCTCGCTGTGCTCCATAAATCTCAGATTGAAAAACCATGCAGAGGAGGATGACGTCTTCTAACAGGTCGGAATCAAAGTATGAACACAATCAAAATGCGCTCAATAATGTGGACTTACACGCCCTCGCTGTCTAGGTAAGCCACCTCTTGATATACGCTTCTTTATCAAAGAATTTTATCAACTGTTTCAACTTATATCGCTATTTTGTCCGTTTTTATTTTGATACAATTCTGCGCGTGCCTCTGTACCAAACAATGCGGGATGACATTGAAACGGGAAGTTCGATCTGGAAAAACTTTTCTTCCGGACATTATGGCAAAGGTATCAGAAATCCAAAATACTGTACTTGTTAAAAGCGTTTGTGACAATACAATAAAATTTGTCTACAATAATGTTCTAGAAACTGGAAAAAGACATTGTCATAGAACAGTTCGTATTTAATGCTCTATATCTGTTGAGACTGGATAAAGTGTTATTATAAACATATTTGTCGCAATGGACAGACTCCATTGTAAGCCACATGCTGCGTATATAGGCGATTGTTGTAATTATATAGACAAAATATACCATTCCGTTTAGTTTGTGTATTATAATAACTAAGGACCTACGTGTTATAATGACTAAAGACCTACGTGTTTTAATGACCAAAGGCCTACGTGTCGCAATGCACAGATTCCATTATAAGCCACATGCTGCGTATATAAGCGATTGTTGTAATTATATAGACAAAATATACCATTCCATTTAGTTTGTGTATTATAATGACTAAGGACCTATGTGTTATAATGACTAAAGGCCTATGTGTCGTAATGACCAAAGGCTCACGTAAGTCGCAATGCACAGATTCCATTATAAATACACATGCCGCGTATATAGGCGATTGTTATAATTATATAGACAAAATATACCTCCCATTCCATTTAGTTTGTGTATTATAATGACTAAGGACCTATGTGTTATAATGACTAAAGGCCTATGTGTCGCAATGACAGACTTCCATTATGTTTCACATGCCAAGTGTATAGTAGCGATTGTTATAATTATATAGACAAATATACCCCATTCCATTTAGTTTGTGTATTATAATGTGACTTTGGCGACCTATGTGTTATAATAATGACTAAAGGCCTATGTGTCGCAATGGACAGATTCCGCTGTAAGCCACATGCTGCGTATATAAGCGACTGTTGTAATTACATAGACATAATATACCATTCCATTTAGTTTGTGTATTATAATAACTAAGGACCTACGTGTTATAATGGCCAAAGGCCTATGTGTCGCAATGGACAGATTCCGTTGTAAGCCACATGCTGCGTATATAAGCGACTGTTGTAATTATATAGACAAAATATACCATTCCATTTAGTTTGTGTATTATAATAACTAAGGACCTACGTGTTATAATGACTAAAGACCTACGTGTTATAATGACCAAAGGCCTATGTGTCGCAATGCACAGATTCCATTATAAGCCACATGCTGCATATATAAGCGATTGTTATAATTATATAGACAAAATATACCATTCCATTTAGTTTGTGTATTATAATGGCTAAAGACCTACGTGTTATAATGACCAAAGGCCTACGTGTCGCAATGAGCGCCTGAATCTCAAAGAACCTAGAAAGTGTCCTCAACCAAAATAGATAGAGGAAATAAAAAGATAAGTTCGAAAACTTTGGCAGGGTCCATTCTACCATTAGGCCAGAGTAGGCGACTGCCTAGGGCGGCAAAATGGCGTAAAAAATTAATTTTAAATCAAACAAAGAAAAAATTGAGCAAATGAGAAAAAAAAAAAAAAAATTGAAAAAGAGGAAAAATTAAAACATCGAATTATTACCAAAAGAATACGGGACAATTACTTAATAAGTCTTTACTTTGACAAATGTGAAAATGTTTGATGTGTTTCATTGTTTAATTTTGCACACAAGTTCTTTCATATCTAATACATTTAAGTCTTCTAGCTCTGATAATACAACGTTGTGTTTTGAAATATTACTCCGTCAATATTACAGTTTTCAAAAATATAAAATGTTGAAATTAAACAATTATAACATGTAGCAATTGTTTTACTATTCACAATATTCTAATATTACAAAATAACTAATATAAGTTTAAAATATAAATATAATTAACGGGTTTAATGATTAAAAGTATAATAGAAGATTTACATTGTTGTACCGCTGGATGTTGGTTGTGGTAGAGAGGGAGATCTAGTCGAAAGAGTAATGGTAGTGAAAGGGCGGCGGGGGCGGCATTTTTCAATTCTTGCCTAGGGCGGCAAAACACCTAGAAACGGCTCTGGGCCTAGGGAAAATTATTAAAACAATCAGATATGGGGGAAAACTTGTCCCTTTCGTCCAAAAAAATATAATGGTCGAAGAAGATGATGATTTTCAATGTATATATCGAAACTTAAATCATTTTCCAAGATCATCTTTGAAACTGATCATACTTATTGTTAAAGAGGGACACAGCCGAAATTCGTTCTGGAGCTGAAGGGACCAGTCACAAATTTCTCAATTATAAGTCAAATTATTCACTTTTAATCAAGGATTCGTTATCGAGTTCTCTGGGCCAAGACATGGTTATTATACGGCCCTCCCCTCTTTCATAGCAATGCATACGATAGCAAAAAAAAATCTGCCTATTCCTTAGACATGAACTTCCCCATTAACATCTCTTAAGAGACAAAGACGATAATGAGAATGTGCACAATTCTACGGCGCGTCTGCCTCAACACATCTTCGTTAAACAGAATATTTGTTTATTCGGTCGACGTTAATGAGAAAGAACTGTGCATCGATACTTAAAATTCACGTTTGATTTAAATTATATTTGCTTTTTTGTGTGTGTGTGCGTGCGCAGGGGGTGTTAATGGGGGTTGCAAACCCCCATTGCGAAATTTTATATATACGCATACGAATATATGGAGTTGGAATTGTGTAACTCCTTCCCATTGACCGTGTAGCCCCCCCTTCATGAATTTTCTTCATACGCCTATGTGTGTGGGGAGGGGATTATTTTTTAACTTTAAGCGCTAATAGATTGTTCCAGAATATTGACAAATGTCATTTTCAACATATGAACACAGTCGGAGAGTAAATTGGTACTAAATATCATTATGTCTTTTCGTCTAAAATCATCATGTTTAGCTAAATTATGTTTAGCATCAATCATATGTAGCTAAATATACGTGGGTGGCAAAAATTATTGTATAATAAATTCCCCCACGAAAAACTCACAAAAATCTCGCCCCGGAGGCTTTTCTGTGTTGACCATTATTTGGCAATTGTGTTATCCCTGTGAAGGGTAATAATATCTTACATCCTCATATACGAAGAAAAATGCGTTTGTTCTTGTTCTCATTCGTCTAGTAGGTCAAGACACCGCGGGCTCAACGTGGGGACCCTGGTTCGAATCTGGGATTAGGACGGCGTCTCTTTTTCTCCTAAACAAAAATAGCTCTAGCTTGAGCTAAATATACGTTGGTATCAAAAATTATTGTATAATAAATTCCCCCACGAAAAACTCACAAAAATCTCGCCCCGGAGGCTTTTCTGTGTTGACCATTATTTGGCAATTGTGTTATCCCTGTGAAGGGTAATAATATCTTTCATTGTCCTATAAGTTTTGATTTATAGCTAAATTTTTCGAGGCATCTTGATACAAGGTTAAACAATGCTTCGGCAGTCCGATTGGAACTGACGTCATAAAATCCCAAAAATCTTTCCACTGACTTTCCACCAGCAATAACATACCTAATTATGATACTACATTGAGATTTTTGGACAATATCTGTGGAATCGTCTACTTGTATAGAAAAAAATGCAATCCTTTATTTCTTTTTCGATATGTTCATTGATATATTGCCAAATGCAGTCAATTATTTCATTCTGAATAGTCTTAGAATTGCCGGCAAACATGGGTGTGATTTTTCAAAAGTGCTCATGAATGTCCACAGGGCTTATCGAAATAAAGGTTTCTAACAATTCTTTAAAATTCCCATGATTAGTGGAGGTTACGTCTTCGTGATGACCACGAAATGCTAATTCTTGCTTCCCCAAGTAAAGAACAGCACGAATGGGCGGGCAATTGAATGAAACGTCCATTAAGCTGCACGTTTTCATTGAAGCGTTTAATATATATTGCCTAAAGTATTCTTTTAAAGCATCCTCAATACCACTTAAATTTTTCTTTAGATTTGAAAAACATAATGTACAATCCACATGGTAAAAAAACCTTTATGTTTGTGAAGAGCACGGGTAACGTTACCAAAATCATTCGAAACCACTCTTATTCCACACATTTGATTTAACACCAATGATTAAACATGGCATACAAAAAAGTTTATTTAAATAATAACTCCCACACAGCCATTCAAACTCCGAATATCACGAAATCTTAAAATGCCGATTATATACTTTGTCCTTTTTTTGCAACTTTACTTACATTTAACACAGGCATGGGCTTTTCCTTACTTAAAAAATCTTTTTTATCATCGTTATTCCGCTTGGAAAATGGGGTTTCTAATAAAATACATACCTGGTCATTTAAGGGAAACGTCATATTGTAAAGGAACCTATTAGGTTTAACCTAACGAATCAAGTAACGGAAATATTGATTTCCTAGGCGGTTTGAGAACTTGTAGCATAGTGCGCATATCTGAAGTTTAAACTATATAAAAGATGGACACAGCAGTGTCCCCAATTTAACGACTGCTCTTCGAGCGGCTCCACATCACGTGACGTTAAACGTAATTCATTGGCGACGTGAAGAAAATAGAAAAGACGTCTTATCCTTCCTAGCAAGCTCCTCGCTATTCTTCTAGTGTGTTAAAACGATCATGGTGCGGTACAGTGTAGCATATAATTGCAAGGAAAGGGGTGGGGAAGTAAGGCGGAATTTACTCTTTTCACAGGCTTATTAATGTGTATATATCTTCTGTTCACATTGTTAATGATACGATTCCCATTATCACGCATAAACACACACAAATTACCAAGAAAGGTACCAGCTTTAACTTAAAACCAGAAAATATGGAAGAAATAAGTCATTAAAATGTATAAAAAATAATATATAGCAATTATATAAAAAATCGACATATTTTAAATATCATATTTTTTTAAATTATTGAAAATATATTTTTACTTTGTCAGTTGGTTTTAAAATATAGGTATTTATGATATAAAAGCATATTAAAAATTTCAGAACTCTAGTGCGCATAGATCTGAAGATAATCTCTGCGCAATATAGAAAAAGTGATTTTGAGAAAAAGAGCGTTCAAGTTGGAACTTGGTAACAAGGTAACATGTAATAGTTATTTTTATTTTATACAATAGTGCAAGAAGTAATTGAAGAATTTTGATGCGGTTTGTTTTAAAACACTGCCAAAAATCGATATTATTTTTTAAACTAATAAATAAAAAATCGATTTTTTAAAGATTTAAAGGTCCTGTGTCCCCTTAAGAAACAAAAACACAACGAAATTACACGCTTCTACTGTTACCACTCAACGTGCCTCGAAATACTTCAGGGTAATTAAATAATTCTAACAGATATAACACTAAGCTGCTTGTAGTTTGAATCAAAGTTTGATTTAATTCTTTGATTTAATTTTTTTTCTTTGACCAGTAACAGCCCCCACAGAATTTTTTTTACCTCTAGAAACCTCTGTGGTAATCAAAAATCTCAATTTTTATTTCTGATCAAGCCATACCTCTGTTTTGGTAATTTTTACCTTTTTCCCCATGCAAAACCTCTAGATTCAGAGGTAAAACCTCTGATCTGGCAATACTAGCTGACATGATGATGCGATAAAAATTTCTCTTCTCTGACAGTACTTGCTTTCGCCGTAAATATTCCATCGCCATGGTAACCATGTTCGCAAAACATTTCCGTTTTGAAGCGAAGCTCTAAATTTCTATCGTCGCTTCATTCGGCCCTTTTTCTCAGCGGGCAATATTTCGTTGGTGCGTTTAACGCGTTTAAAGCGCTGACTTAAAAACGTAGCCTTCTGTTCCTGAATGTAATTCCAATTATATTAAAGGAATTAAATTCAAAAAAAAATAGTGGGCTCAAAATAAAATTCTAAATTTTATTTTTCTAATCAAATTTTAAATTTGACAAAAAAATAAAAATAATTTGGAGATTAAATTAAAAAAACTGTTCAACCGCCCAATTTCTTTAGGTGAAGCGCCGCTTCGCTCGCGTCACCTGACAAGCCGCCACTGAATACAACATCAAAAGTTACCGCTCCCACAACGCTTACTACTATTTGGCGCGTTCTGCGTAGTGCTGTTCGGATATTTCATAATGTGTCTTAATCACAGCTTTTTCTTTCTTTCTTCCTTTTTTTTTTTTAAACATTTCACTTTCTTCCGCGCTAAAGTGATTAAATATGGCTGATGAGTCCATTGCCTAGAAATGTGATCAATTTCAACTTCCCGCACTTTTTGAATTAACATAATGACGTCATAATAACGAACTACTGAATGCTAATCCGAATTAAAATTATGAATATATTGCAATCCATACTTTGCCCTCGCCTTAATGAGCAAAAGCTAATGATAGTTATTCAAATTATGATCATTTTCACGAAAAGTCATTAAGTATTGCTAATTAGCATCATTTAAAAGGGCTTTGGAAATAACAGCGAAACTTAAAAACTGAAGACATTTTCTATATTATCAATCATGTCATATATCAATCATGTCACAGATCTAACGAACAAAATTCAATGTATTTTCATCATATCATCACTCTTTTCATGAATTAACCGATATTAATTTTTATCATAATTTTATTATCACGAATCGCTCGTCTTGACCCGCTTTTAAAGATGTTTAATTTTGTTGAGTTTTCGGATTACAAATTACTGTTTATTTGGAATTACAAATAATTTATCACTATTCTCTTAGACTCATCACTTAATATCATAATGGAATTATGTTCAATCAGAACTAATCTCCTCTAATTAATCATAAATCATTTAATTATGAATCACTTTAAACTTTTGAATCATTTAAAGGTTTCAATCAACCTCTTCTTCTTCTTCAATCAGAGAATACAATAAACAATCGTACACTCGCCCTTATGAGCGATGTACGCTTAGGGTTTCTTGCTTCTTCGATGAAAGCTCAAGGCTTTCGAAAAACGTTTAAAGCCGAATAAATTTTCGTTCCAAAAACTGTGCCTATTGTGTAATATATTAATCATCGAGTGTTTAGCACAGTGAGTCGATCTACTATTACATTTAGTGGTTTCTTTAATTCGGAACGGTACTTTTAAACCACTCGATATAATTGATGTCTGGGTCTGGTGCTTTTAAACCACCAGACCCAGACATCAATTATATCGGGCATGCTCATATCCGGAGAAGGGGGGGGGGAATCTTAGGGACCGCCCCTCCGAAACTAAATTTTTAATGGGACTTGGCTACAGCCTTGCATGCTGTGATTGTATCGATACATGCTGTAAAAATTTTTGAACCCCCTGGCTACGGTCTTGATATCAAGCCGAGAATAATTCTCCTGAAATTTTTCGTTTTAATTTTATAAGCACTTTTCATGAATGCGTATTTCGTAGATACTATTAATACTATTTTCAGGAAAATAATATTCGTTAACGTGTCGAAAATCTCAGATCCAAAAGACCTAAATAATATCTGTGTGACGAATATCGCTGACGAAGCCGTGAATTTTTAAACACGGAAATATACATAAATTATCAGGAATTTTCAGACGTAAAACTTGTTCAACATGTCAGTGAAAACCAACGCTAATTAATTTAATGACGTTAAGCTGAAGAAACTACAATATATGTGCTACAAAATTTCATCAGTACAGTGATTGGTAGCTAATTTAAATGTTATGTTTTTGTCAACATGCTGTATGCGTAAGTATCCTAATACCCTTTATAATATCTCGTAATTAATACTTACGTTACTTTAATCTATGAAATTAATAAAAATGAGAAAGGAGAGTATTTACGAATAAATTTATTTGAACCGGATCCTCACATCATTAAAAAAAAAGTAGTGGCCAGTGATCTCAGAGAAGTTACGAATCACTAATTTACAGTAGTGTTCTCGAAGGTGTGATCTACGGGCCACTAGTCATATATTTGTTGTCGATTTTCACCATGGAGGGTTCTCAACCCCCTCGACCCGGTTGTCTACGATTAATCAAGACTATCTATCTATGATTAATCAATCTGCAAGTGATCCACGAAAGACCAAATGTTTGAGAAACATGGATTTATAATTAAGTGAATTATGTTCCAAATCATTTAGAACCCATCACGGATTATATAAAAATCCTAATAAATGAATCACATAGAAATAAACATTTGTAAATCAAATGCAGCTCATTATAAATCACATAGAAATAGAATTGAATCACATTGAAAATAGAATTGAATCACATAGAAAATAGAATGAATCACATTGAAAATAGAATAGAATCACATAGAAAATAGAATAGAATCACATAGAAGAATAGAATTACACAGAAGAATAGAATCACATAGAAGAATAGAATCACACAGAAGAATAGAATCACATAGAAAATAGAATAGAATCACAGAAAATAGAATAGAATCACATAGAAAATAGAATAGAATCACATAGAAGAATAGAATCACACAGAAGAATAGAATCACATAGAAAATAGAATAGAATCGTTAGAAAATAGAATAGAATCACATAGAAGAATAGAATAGAATAGAATAGAATCACATAGAAGAATAGAATCACACAGAAGAATAGAATCACATAGAAAATTGAATAGAATCCCACAGAAGAATAGAATCACAGGAAACAGAATAGAATCACATAGAAAATAGAATTGAATCACATAGAAAATAGAATTGAATTACATAGAAAATAGAATAGAATCACATAGAAAATAGAATAGAATCACATTGAAAATAGAATAGAATCACATTGAAAATAGAATAGAATCACATTGAAAATAGAATAGAATCAAATAGAATCACAAATCACTGGAATTGTTAACAAATCACTTAAACTCTTCACAAACTTCTGAAACTCTTTACACATTACTGAAACTCTTCATAAATCACTGGAACTCTTAACGAGTAACACGGAACTCTACGTACATGTAACTTGTTATGATTCATGAATTACTGAAAGCTCGCATGAATTTCTTGAATTTACAGTGAATCACTTAAAACTTGCTATGAATCACAAATTAGAGCTATCAGCTTTCTTACAACTTGCCATAGATCGCTTAAACTTGCGTAAATCACAATAATATTAAAGCCCTCACGAATTATTAAAAACTTTGCCATGAATCATGAATTACTTAAATCTCTCACGAATCACTTCGAATCAATCACTTAGAGCACGTCGTGGATTAGACGACGTCGAGAATCACTTATCGTAATAAAGTGATTTGCGATGCGCTATCAGAAATTGATTAGAAATACATCGTAGATTAATTAAACAATGCCTTACTTAGAACACGCCATTAATCACAAAGGCTTCATTCACCATCAACTCCTACGAATTGAGTCCTATACGAAAAAATATTATCTCGATGAAATTATTTTTCATCCAATACGATGCTTGAAAGCAGGCAGAATCGCGTCGCTGCAAAAATCTAAGTTTTTTTTTTTATCTCTAATACGAATATTTCATCTTTTAGGGTTTTGCCACGTTTGACGTGTTTCAAGTGTAGGATCCGCAACTACAGAAAGAGTATATCTTGCTTAATCAAACGATGACGAATTAAAAATTAAGTAAAGTTTTGCTCAATAGCAAGAGAGCTAAATAGCACAAGAAGGTAACAAGGTATTCTTGAAAGAGACAAATTAATTTGAAAAGGTTTAATCTACCTAAATCTCTGAAATCTCTGATAAATCTCTGAAATAACTGGCAACAATATATATACGTTCGTAAAGAGATTATATATTGTCCTTCGTAGCTCAGTGGGTAGAGCCTCCGCCCGGCAAGTGGAAGGTCGTGGGTTCAGGTCCCACCGAAGGCAGAAATATTTATTTTCTTTCGAACGTTTCACCATCTAATCACGCCATACCATCGGCGTTGGTATCACTACGCCAATAAACGTTGATTGATTGACATTGTTGTTTGATTTAATCTGCGTAGTGTTCGATTTATATAAAATAAATACATATGCTGCAACGGGCATTTCGATCAATTTAATACCAGTCTCTTTGCAATTTGGTTTAAATAGTAGTCTATGTACTACACCATTCTGCGAAATAACTGGCAACAATATATATACGTTCGTAAAGAGATTATATATTGTCCTTCGTAGCTCAGTGGGTAGAGCCTCCGCCCGGCAAGTGGAAGGTCGTGGGTGCAGGAGTCCCACCGAGGCAGAGAATATTTATTTTTTTAATTGAGTCCATTGCAGATAACAGATTTGGAACCTTTGCCTTTAAGTAGAAACTTGCAGGCGATCCCAAATAACAGGCCATACAATCTCGAGCCCTAAATAAATATAAACAAACCAATATTATATCCAATATTATATTAGATTATAGACACCACGATAACGAAGGCATTAGTCTATTTAAATCTCCCTTCATTTCATAACTGATGCAGTTTCCTTTCAATCTTGATGATTGTTTCGTGGATGCATTGATTTATTCATTTTGTAAACAAGCGCTAACTCATTCTACAGAATTCCTTCATTTCGTAAACAAATATTAGTTCATTCTACAGAATTCCTTCACTTCGTAGACAAGTGTTAATTCATCTTGCAGATTTTATTTCGTAGACAATTCATTTTGCAGAATTTATTCATTTCATAGGCAAGCGTTAATTCATTCTGTGGAATTCCTTCATTTCATAGATGGATTAGTTCATGAGAAATAATCCATTTGTCTCAACTTTGTAAAACAATATATTTTAACAAAAAATTCATGTGAAATAATGTCCTTTATTTTAATGATAAAACTGAAAAGGGATTTTTCCAATTTTTCATGCCGAAAAAAATCCCCCTTCTAATATAAATGTTAAAAGTATGGAAAATGTTTGTTTTAATATGTATTTTAAATATACTATATTGCTATATACTGTATAATATATTATATAGCCATATATTGTACAATATACTATATAGCCATGTACTGTACAATATATTACATAGCTGGGTTGTTGTTGTTTTTTTGTTTTTTGTATGAGCATACCCATAGGAAGAGAAATTCCCTACAAAGGGATGATGGTAACCTCTCTTCATACGGGAACTCAGAATACCTTTTAATAATCGATTTCTTTTTGTTTTCAAAATTTCTATATAGAATACTTACATTAATATAGTTTCCTGTATATTAACTTTTTATCTTTTTCATTTTCTATTTTTGTTTCATGAAACAGGCACTTCTTCATGTAATTTTTCAAGCTTGAAACGGAAAAAATTACCGAATAGGGAAAAATCTCTCCAAGACAAGAAAATCTCCCTAAGCTCAGGGTACCTCTGAGTTCAAATAATTTTGTTATTGAACCAATTCAGAAATCCGAAAAAAAGACTAACTTTACTTTTGGGCATTTCTTTCTTCCTTCTTTTATGCGAAAATACGTATAATATTTTTATTAAAAAAATATTTTAGAATATATGGAAAAATACGTATAGTTGCAGTAATTGCCACAGCGTACCTCGAATTCTATTTCCCCAGTTGCTTGCAATAGGATCAGAATGCGTTTGAAGGGAAGAGAGGACAACATTTTTCCTTGGGGCTCATCCCCTAGCCTCCCCCACTATATACACCTATGATTACAGTAGATCCTCAATTATCCTATCCAATAGGGGGAGAGTATCCGGATAACCATGTTATGGTGGTAATAAAAACTATATTTTTTCCAACAGAAAACGTTTTTAAGGGGAATTTTGAAGAGTTTGAAAACACGCGGTAGATTTTAGGCAATTTAAAAAAAGTCTAGAAGACAATTTTAGTTTATAGCGAATAAACTTTGCTTTGGCGAAAATATTAATATTTGTGATGTTGCACTCCAATAAAGCTTTAAAAAAACTCAACATCAAGTAATCGCGTTGTATAACTAAATAATGATATTATTATTTATTTCTGAATTTGTACTGTATTTGGTCTTTTGCAAATTAATATTATTCAATATTATCAGAAAATGTGCACCTATTATATTATTTCATATAATTATAGAAGCAGACGATTGCAAGTGTTGTTGGACTTCGCTCCTGAGAAGAAGGGGGCAAAAGGCTTCACCTCCTTCTTCTCAGGAACGAAGAAGGAGGCAAAAGACTTCACCTCCTTCTTCTCAGGAACGAAGAAGAAGTCCAAAGACTTCGTAGATACTTCTATCAGAAATTTATATCTGTGGGTGTATACACAAACACACGCAATTGCCGTTACTACTTAAATGTACAAATAAACTTTGGGCGGGAACCCATGTACATATGCCTTTTTCTGCAGCAATCGGACGTGTATTTCATGAATTGAACTGGCACTAGAACTATTAGTAAGTTTTAATTTGACATTTTGCCATTTTTAACACTTTGGGTGTGGCGCTGTGTACTCGTCTCCTACTCGCGACTTTCCACTAACGATGCTGTGAAATATCAGAGCCGCAACTATTCGACTCTGCAATGTAAAGTGTAGATGGATCTTTAGCTGATTTTTCTATTACGTGCTGCAGCAGAATTTCATAAGCAGAGGTTTGCACGAGAAATCGTGACTAAAACTAAACTTGCTGATGGGTTTCCTGAAAATAGTTTAAATAAGAATAAGAAATAAATTTATTCAACCTGTATACAGTTATTGTCGATACATCTGTTTCAAGAAATTATTCCAACGTTTTAAGTGAAATTTTAGAGATCAAAATATTATTGATATGATTAGGATAAAAATGAAGGAGAGCAGAAAGCAAAAGCTTGTTTCGAGGCTCTCCACCAGTTAGATATGTATTACATAAATCAATAATTTCCTCGTTTGAGATTACCTCAAAAAAAAAAGGGTTCCTCCTGCGAAAAAAAAGGTGTGTCCAAGATTTTAAAGGCAATATAGTCTTTAATAATCCGTTAATGCTGAAAAAATATCATATATAAAAATGCAGGTGGTCTTTTAATAAAGGGAATTAAAAAAAAAGCTTGGAAACAACATAAGCTTTCGTCCCTTTGTGTGTGTAAACTGACTTTCGAAAACTCTTCATTTTTTACATTTGAGATAACGCAATGGCGGAGCGGCTATTAGTTTTCTGGTAGTCACCTTCATTCCTACTCTGTGATGTTATTTAAGATAATAATATTAAAAAAAATGTTGCATCCAAATCTGAGATATACACTCGTGTCCAAAATTAAGGTTACACTCAATGCAGATCTGTGGCCAGAATGAAGGGGCAACTGTGCAAGGCAAGGTGCATATGGGGCACAAGGCACACGGAGAGTGTTCTGTATATAAAAATAGCTCGATGAGGCAACTGGGGACATGCCCCGGTTGGTCCCAGCTTGGCTGCTGGCCTGACTCAATATTATTTCGATGGGAAAGAGTGCTTATTTAGCTCTGTAACTTTCGATGTACTTTATTTATAAAAAATGGCCTGACTCAATATTATTTCAATGGGAAGAGTGTTTATTTAGCTCTGTAACTTCTCGATGTACTTTATTTATAAAAATGGCCTGACTCAATATTATTCAATGGGAAAGAGTGTTTAATTTAGCTCTGTAACTCTCGATGTACTTTATTTAAAAAAATGGCCTGACTCAATATTATTTCAATGGGAAAGAGTGCTTATTTAGCTCTGTAACTCTCGATGTACTTTATTATAAAAAATGGCCTGACTCAATATTATTTCAATGGAAAGAGTGCTTATTTAGCTCTATAACTCTCGATGTACTTTATTTATAAAAAATGGCCTGACTCAATATTATTTCAATGGGAAAGTGCTTATTTAGCTCTGTAACTCTCGATGTACTTTATTTATAAAAAATCATTTAACAGAAAATTAAAGAGCTATAAAAATTAAACAGAATTAGAAAAAAAAAATCCACGATCAAAAATGGTACATAAATTAAAGGTAGAAAACAAAAATCAGTAAAAAACAGATTTAAGATAAAAAAAATTGCTGACTTAAGCGTCAACAATCATTTTCTAATAATTTTGCATGTTTGTGTAAGAAAATTTGTCATTCGAAGTCTGTTTTTTACGAATTTCTGTTTTTCCACCTACAATTTTTGTATCATTTTTGACCGTGGGTTCTCCTGCATAGGATACCTGAAAAAAAATTTTTTTTTTTGTAATTATGTTAAGTGTTTATAGCTCTTTAATTTTCTGTAAAATGATTTTTTATAAATAAAGCACGTCGGAAGTTACAGAGCAAAATATGTACCTCTCCCATTGAAATAACATTGAATATAACCTTAATTTTGGACACCAGTGTATATAAGTAAATTAAAACACATACAAAGATAAGAAAAGAGGACGAGACCAGATGGATACGAACCCAAAACCTTTCCATAACATCCCGAGTGACAAATGAGCCATGTTTTACATTAAATTTCTCCTTCATTAAGGTTTAATTAACAGACACTGGGCGAAACATTTACACTACGTATTTGAAACAACTATTACCTAGTAGTTGATATGTACGTTTATTTACCTTCCTTAATAATTGGCCTGCTGAATATTTTTCGCACACTATTTCTTACTACAGTTCGCGCAGTTTCCAAGTTACAAGTATAAATTATAAATCAAGGAGCATAATTTATACTTATAAATTATAAGCATAATTTATACTTATAATTTATAGGCATAAATTATACTTATAAATTATAAGCATAATTTATACTTATAAATTATAAGCATAATTTATACTTATAAATTATAAGCATAATTTATACTTATAAATTATAAGCATAATTTATACTTATAAATTATAAGCATAATTTATACTTATAAATTATAAGCATAATTTATAAATTATAAATCAAGGAGCATAATTTATACTTATAAATTATAAGCATGATTTATACTTATAAATTATAAGCATGATTTATACTTATAATTTATAAGTATAAATTATGCTCCTTGATTGTTTGTCAAACCTTAAGACAAGGAAGTGAAAGAAAATTGCCTAAGGTCGATATTTAAATTTAGCGGGTTTCAATTAACATTACTCCCAAACTTTCTAATCCGCCACTCTCTAACTCACCACTCTCTGATTCGCAATTCCCTAAATCGTAACTCTCTAATTCGCCAGTCTCTAATTCACAACTCTCTAATTCTCAACTTTCTCTCTAATTCGTCGCTATCTCTAATTCCTCACTCTCTCTCTCCCTAATTCACAACTCTCTAATTCTCAAGTAACTCGGTAGGTTTTCAACGTTAACAATAGCCATCATTATTGCATTTACGGAAGACCTTTACCTTACTCTTTTTGCCGCATACAGACAGACAGACAGACAGACAGACGGGTAGGAAGGCAGGCAGGCAAACAGGCAGAAAAACCAAAAACAATAGCGAATTGAATATCTACTAAAACCCGCTAAAAAGTTGAAAATATAGGCCATCTCCCATTAAGCATGTTATTATAGGTTCCGGGGAGTCTTTGCTGGTATAGAACTATCCATAGCTTATGATATAAGGCTGAAATAAATACGGCCGTATTAGATTTGTGCAATACAAATTAGTCTTTACACGTTCGATTATCTACCCATCTTGTAAATTCTAGGCCAATCTGTTGTGTGTTCTTCCTGTGTAGCCTTGCCCTTTCAATGAGTTTCACCATATTTCTTTTTCTTCTTCCTCTCCTCGCCGTTTCCACTATTCGCGATCATCGACGCATTCCTTGTTTCCTGTCTAAGATATTGCTAGGTCTCAAAGCCCCGAAAACTAGCCATAGTGTTAAGAATTCAACTGGCCATCCGTTTGAATTACTATCACAGAATACACATACACATATCGTTATACACTTCCATTTAAAACTCAAGTCCTGACTATGACCTTACATATTACCGTTGGTGTCCTTACTACACAACAAATGTTAATATAAAAGCTAATACGAAATCATACAGTCACCGATGCTACTGGTTTCCAAGTTCATACATGACTCACATAATCTGAACGGTGCATTATTCATTTCGAATAACCGCAACAAGAAATTAATGCATCGATCGCTTCTCACTACCCAGCTCCCATTAATTTCCAACACGCTTGCGATAATCAGCGAACGTGTAACATATTACGCAGTCAGTGGCGTATTAATTCAAAGGTTATGGGTGATTCAAGCAACTTTAAAGAAGAAGATCGTGGGATGCGGAGTTAGAGCAAATGTGTTTTGATCCCCCAATGGGGGGGTTGAGACACCGTTTACTACTCCACTGGACGTTGTCACAAGCTTGGTACAAACATTAGCACAACGCACAGAAATCTAAACTGAAAATTAAAAATCAATACGGAACTCTACAGTCTCCTGTTTGCACGTCATTCGAATCGAAAATAGAACTTACTGTATCTAAGTTCTATTTTCGATTACAATTCTCGATTACAATTTTTAATCTTCGATTACAATTTTCGATACAATTCAGTCATTACGACAAGCATAGATGCATAATCAAAACCTTGGCCTCGAAGAAAGAATTTCCACCAAATAAGAATTAATTCCATAGCATCAGTTCCAGATGATTCAGTTGAGTGGGATACGCTTATTTAATATGCATTTGCTTATTTAGCACATTGCTTCCTTATTAAGCACGTGTGCTCCATCTCAAATTTGAGATTTTAAAATTTGATATTATTTTTTATAAATTTCACGCTAGAACTCCCGTGGTTAGATGGGCCATTTTCTCTAGGGCCCCATTCTATCCTTTCAACCCAGGGAGCGTAAGAACTTTAATCTGGCATTGGTAGTCCTAGAGGACTAGGGTGATCAGGCCAATATGACAAGGTAGGAAATTTTCATTGTTTCATTTCCATAATCTCTAAATTCACAATATGGGACAGCCAAAAGCCGGTTCATTCGGGTGTGTATTTTATGTCCGATTCTTTCAAGACTAAAGTGTAAAAAATGAATTTCAAAGCGCAAAAGTAGTTCAGCTTAGAAAAAAGATAGAAATTATAAATAATATGGGTTATATATATATATTTATATATGAAAGTTTGAATAAAACGGGAATTTCCATAAAATTGGTAGTTGCAAAGAAGAAAGAGTACTTTATCGAGACGATTTTAAAAAACGAGAAAAAATCGAAGCTATTTATGTAATTAATCAGTTTGAGTATATAATAATATGTACATAAAATAAACCAAGGATTTTTTGTGTCGTCTACTGTACATAAAATAACCTTTAAAAGTATATATATATATATATATACTATTTTTGTTTCAAAATATATATATGGTATAATAAATATAATAATACAAATAATAATAATGATAAGATATATAATGATACAGAGAGTTACGAAAGACCACAATCCTACATACACTCCGAAAAGTCAGGAAGTTCCTGGACATAACATCCAAATGACTCACAAAAGGAAGTTTTGAGTACTTGGCGTTGCCCGTCTCAACTTGACACCTCCAAGTGCGAGAATACATATATAATAATAATAATAGAGAATAAAACACATAAGCTGTACTGGAATAGGACAAAAATAAATGACAAGACACCGTCACACAATCGATCAGACATAACACTAATTAATAAAACTAACACTATGCAACTAACTAAGAAAACTAACAAAGTCGCGGGCATAATATAGCACTTCTTAACACAAAAAATACGCAGGCCACATATACAAAAAAAAAATATACCAAGGCCTGAAATACGAAATCAAAGACATGTGGTATACGGAAAGGGTTAACATTGTACCGATAATTCTGTTAGCCACAGGCTTTACACCAGTCTGGAAACTAAATCAAGTCTGGAAACTAAATCAAGTCAGTCTGGAAACAAATCTGGAAACACTAGAGAGCAACCCTAACCTTACATCGAGCTACGAAAGGCCACGATCTTAAACGCCTACCGAACCATCCTGAAGTTCCTATGCACAATAACTGAATAACTTGCAGAAAGAAGTATTGAATACTGGACATCGCCCGTCTCCAGCCTATAGCGCCAATTGCGCGAACACGTTTAAAATAATAATACAATATATGTAATATTAGAAATCAATTTAACTAAAGATTACTATTACAATATATTTCAAGATCTACTTCGTTAAAACAAGGAAATAAATATATTATTGAAAAACCTTGTTTTATTGCTATTTCCTAATTGCATGGGACCAATTGTATTTTTAATGCTATTAGATGTCTTTATTTAACTGGGAGAAAATATATATACAGGGTGTCTCAGCACCAGGTTCACAAACTTCTAGGAGGAGTAGGGTACACCTAGACGACTCGGAATCACATAGCAATGGTGATCGCAAACCACTCACAGCGCTAGTTCTAAAACCGTCCAGCATACACAAATATTTACAAACAGTGCGTAAAAAGCGCCAGATAAAACTCATATCAGCTGTTCGAATTCATAGATGTTAAGGTATTATTACCCTCCGCAGGGATAGATGATTAGGACATCGCATTTTGCGCTTCTCATGCACTGGTTGTCACTATTTGTGCATGCTGGACGGTTTTAGAACTGGCGCTGTGAGTGGTTTGCGACCCTAGGTTCTATGACAAATATTGTTCGTCTAGGTGTACCCTACCCCTCCTAGATGTTTGCAACCCTGGTGCTGAGACACCCTGTATATATATAGTTAATTTAGAAAAAGAAATAATATATATATGCAGTAAAACCTCCCTAAGGCGACTGCCATACCGTACATAGCGTTAGCATCTACACTATATGCCCAAAAGTATCCGGACACTTTGGATTTTTTATTTTTTTTTTCGAATTTCTAAAAAACTACTCTGCCAATTATTCTCTAACTTTGGAGATATATAGAACATACTTGAACGCCCACTTTTCAATAAAGTTTCGGTGACTTGTGCATTTAGGGGACCACCCACATATTGACAAAGTGAAAAAATATATTTGATCACCCTGTATCATAAAAAGCTGGAAATTATTTGTAACTTTCAGAAAATATTTAACCAGCTATGCTTAATGCCTGTGTGCATTTTTGTAAAACAAACATGTATATTCATGAAGATAGAAACGTTTCTTTAAGAAAACCCAAATTTTGTCACATATTTTTTGCTTATAATATCCACAATTTTCAGTCAAATTTCACGAAACTTACAGAACATTTGTCAACGTACAAGAAAAATATTATACTTAAATTAGAAATTAATATATTGAATACACGATGAGATATGAGCATTTGAAGAAAATAATTTTTTACTGCGCATGCGCGAAAGATATGAATAACTTTCTTTCATAATTTTGTAGTCAATAGTATAGGGCAACTTAAAAAAAATACCAGTGGGATATCTTGAAAATTCAGAAAGTTATCGACGATATAGTGAGCCGTATTTCTCTAATTCTCTGAAAGTAGCTAGATGATAAGGGTTTTTTCCACAAATTGTCATATTCCAAATTACCAAACACCCCTGTTCTGAAAATGAAATATTCCAGATTTATGCAAATAAGGATCAAAAGTATCCGTACACCTGCATGTTTTGCTTCTCCTTTACAGAAGTCAAAAACCTTGCTTGGTGCAGAATGACCATTGTCCTTGCGCCATAAAAATACAACAAACCAACAAGAAGTCAAAAATTAGTATGAAGTGGGGCCATATTTTGCTGCAATGACGGCTACCACTCTATCTGGGAGGCTATCTACTAGTTTCTGGAATTTTTCAGTGGGAATTGCATGCCATTCTTGCAAAAGAATATTAGTCAGCTCTTTCGCCAATGTGGGGCATTCTGGCTTAGTTCGCAGTCGACGTTCTAATTCATCCCATAGGTGTTCTATGGGATTTAGGTCTGGGCTCTGAGCAGGCCAGTCCAATTCCTCAACATCCATGTCAGCAAACCAGCTCTGTACAGCCTGTGCTGTGTGGATAGGAGCACGATCTTGTTGAAACAAGAATGAACCTACTCCAAACTGTTGCCACAATGTGGGCAGCGTGGAATTGTCTAAAATGTCGAGATAGCCTCCCGTCTTCAGAGTTCCCTTCAAAGGAATTAAAGTGCCAAGCTCGAACCATGAGAAACCACCCCAAACCATTATGCTTCCACCATCAAACTTAACTTGCGGCACAATACAGTCAAGTAAAAAGCGTTTACCCAGCATTCTCCACACCCAGACTCTACCATCTGATTGTCAAATAGTGTACCGTAATTCATCGCTCCATAACACTTCACGCCACTGCTGCAGGCTCCATGTTTTGCACACTTTGAATCATTGTAAGCGACGCTTGACATTGATTGCAGTAATGCTTGGTTTATATGCAGCTGCTCGGCCATGAAAACCAAGACTTTGCAGTTCCTGACGAACTGTCTTTGTGCTGACGTTGCATCCAGAGGCATCTTGAAAATCCGCACGAACTTTTTCCGCCGATTTCATGCGGTTCACTTTCACAACTCTCTTCAGCACTCTGCGTTCCCTGTCTACTAGACGAAGTGGTCGACCAGGTCGTGGATGCACCGTTGTAGTCCCCGTATGTTCCCACTTTACGATAACAACATTAACGGTGGAACGGGGCACTCGTAACATCACAGAAATCTCACAAACAGATTTTCAGCAGCGGTGACAACCAATGACTTCACCACGTTCAAAATCATTTAGCTCGCCCTTTCCTCCCATTTTACTTTTCTAGCTTTGAAATTATATTATCTCTGAAATTAAATTATACTATCTTTGATATTATATTATTGAAATTATATTATTGAAATTATATTATATTATCCCTGAGAAGGGTAATAATATCTTACATCCTTATATACGGAGAAAGAGAGCATTGTTCCTGTCCTCGTTGGTCTAGCTGTCAAGGCCCTCCGGGCTCAACGAAGGGGCCTAGGTTCGAATCCGGGATGGAAACATCTCTTTTTCTCCTCTTCTCTTTTTCTCCTAATCAATCTCTTTTGCATCTCTTTTTTTTCCTAAACAAAAAAGCTCTAGTTTGAGCTTATTTGTACGTGGATGTTGAAAATTATTTTAAAATATAACGTACATTAGATTTTACAATCAGAAGAAAAATACACCTCGGTTTTATGGCATTGTTCTTGCGCCACAATTTATTCAGACTCTACACACACACTGTATATATATATATATTATTTTTTCAGAATGACCTTTCTCAAGATGCTAAACGAACTATGCTGCCGGAATTTTTATTAATATACTAGTATGGTTGAAGCAAAACTGTCCACCAACTTTCTCGCTTTTCCCTTTTGTTTGGTTCTTCTAAGAAAAATATTTTTTCCCTTTAATCTAAAGAACAGAGTAGATTTCGTCCGAGGAGAAGGAAATGGAATTCGTGCTTTCCACATGAAGTAGTTCGGCTCCTTTCACATTCCGTTCAATTCTCCTTCCTCGTTAGAAGAGCAAACGACCTTCCTTCCGGAATTACGACACATGATGTTACGAAAAGCAGACACGTCTTTCTAAATCTGAAAGTGAAGTTTGTGGACAATTCGAGCAGACATTTAGCGGACACTTTCTTAAATAGTTGACTGAGCATTAGTTCAAAAACAAAATTGAGAAAACTTTGAACGAGCGTACTCATACAAATTCGTTCATTCATTCAGTGAATCAGTTGGCACAATTATATGCACATAGCTTCAATATTGCATTTCAAGCAAGTGTATGTTACTTTCATTGCAGAGGCATATTGTGCTCTTTAGAAGCGGATCCAGAAAGGGATTTGGGGGGGGATATGAAATGCAGTAGAGCCCACATATTACGAGCCCGCATTTAGCGAGTTTCTGGATACAGCGAGGAAAATATGGATTTTGTTTGGTATACTGATTAAGCGCAATGCAATTTAACTGCTTTTAGTGAATAAGTCTTTTTTTGGACCCCGAAATTAACGAGCAATTTAAAAAATAAATAAAATGGGAAATCAAACTTTTTGTAAAAATTCCGTCTTTATATGCGGTTGGTCGTTATAAAAGGCGCTCGTTAAAGCCTATTTGCTCTGCTTTTTTGCAGATTTGGGAGGGGGATTTCCCTAATCCCCCTCCCATGGATACGCCACTGGTGCTCTGAAAATATATCAAAATGCTACACTTAAAAAATTAAATGACGAGGAATTTGCGATGTGAGAGTTCACCGACATTAAAAACGGATGACATGATAATTGACAAGAAAAATTAACGACATGAAAATACGCAAAAGAAATTGATGACGTAGAAATTGGCATAAAATTTTGATGACATAGAAATTGGCATGAAATTTTGATGACGTAGAAATTGGCATAAAATTTTGATGACGTAGAAATTGGCATAAAATTTTGATGACGTCAAAAATAACGTAAGAATCAGTATTAAGATAGCACATACCCAGCAACACAGGCCAAGGTCCCGATTATGCATCTAGGTTAAACCCACTTTTTACAGTGTCGAATCGTTCAACTGAACGAATCAGTGAACGAATCTGCCCATCTACGGCGAACGAAAAGACCTGTTCAGTGAATCGGTCATCGAGTGATTTTACACACCGCTCCTTTGTAATAACGAGACTTCGTAATAATGAGAAATCTTTGTATTAACGAGAATTCTTTGTAGCAACGAGAATTTATTGTAACGACGAGAATTATTTGAAACAAAGAAAATTCTTTGTAGCAACGAGAATTCTTTGTCAGAACGAGTATTGTTTGTAACAAAGAGAATTCTTTATATTAAAAAGGATTCCGAAACAACGTAATTATGACACCTGGACAAGTTTCCTTTCCATGTGCCGTTAACGCAATATAGTAAATGTTTTAACATGTAAAATTTCGAAAATTTCGTTATATCGAAAAATTTGTTTCAGTTCAAGAAAAAAAAATTGTCAATTGCATAAAAAAATATTTGAAACGCAGAAAATTCAAAATAAAGGTAATTAAGGTAATTAAGGTAATTTAAGGTAAATTAAGGTAAAATGTAACGCGTTTATCTTGGGAATATTATTGAAGGAACAAATGCCATTTGAATCGATTTTCTTCACGTTCTTTCACTATTATTCGGTTAGTTTCAGATCTCGTATTCTTCCTGCGGCCCTTCCCCTATAATTTAGATTTGTCTTTAATTTTCAAATGTTATTTTACTTTTATTAAAATCATATCTAATGGAGGTGAGAAATGGTTTGCATGTTATACTTTGGTGAACATTACACGCAATATTAATAAATTAACAAGCGATCTCTGATATAACAAAAATCTCTTCATCATGCTAGAGCGGATGCCGCCGCACACGAAGGTAGACAACTGAGATCGTACTGTTCGTTCACGAAAAGAAGTCCGATGGAACAGTTAGAAATAACGGGAGGTGACGTTACAAACGGCCTATCCCATTACAGTAGAGGAGGGCTCCAATTCCAGAACTTGATTTTGGCGCCGACAAACGTTCACCAAAAGCCAGTTCTGAAATTGTAGTCCTCCTTTGTTGTAGTGAACTAACCCGTTTGTGACGTCACCTCCTGTTATTTCTAAATGTTCTATTGAACTTCTTTTCAGGAAGGAACGGTACCTCTTGGCTTAAGTATGGATATACTCACGTCCACCAAAGGTGTGTGGATAGTAAACCAGTGACCTCAGCGCGGATAACTCGTCCCGTATATTTGTATTTTAAGGCATTTAAAATGGATGTCGCTGTCTCAAAATGTAGACGTTCGTGCGCAGAACTGCAACCGTGAGAACGTGACTCACTAAATATCTCCGAAAACATTACGTTTAGTCACGATGGCACCCGCAAGGCGGCGCTACTTCAAAAAGTGTGAAACAAAATATTTAATTGTAAAATATACGTATGGTATAAAAACTTGCATTTCAAAATAGAAGGGGCATGGACAAGGGCCGATGCTGGAAGTAGAGAAACGGGCATGTTACTTCACTCAGTGCCGGATAAAGGGACTGAGTGAAGTAAGTGCCGGATAAAGGGAATTGTGAGCAGGTGCGCTCAGAGCCAACACGGCCCCTCATGACCCCTTCCCTGAGCAGTGGCATAGATATTTTTTAAACCCACAAATGAACAAAAAGTATGAAATAAGAACGCATTTATTTATTTATTTATTTATTTATTTATTTATTTATTTTTGTACTTCCTTACTACTTAATTATTTTACAAGATCACTGCTGAAAAAAGAAACTAACGTAAGCTACTACTACTGTTATTATTATTATTATTATTATTATTATTATTATTATTATTATTATTATTATTCAATAATCGAGACAGGCTAATGAAGAATAATTAAAAAACTGTACATTAAAAATGTACAAAATCTTATTAATCTGGATTTATGAAAAAAAAGTCTGGCCTTCCGATTAGCAAAGAGGGGGGACCCCCCCCACAACATAGGTCCTTGCCAGAGCGGGCCCCCTAGGCTAGAAGCAGAGAATGAGCCCCTCAAGATTGGGTCCTCCGTGATATTGGATTGATAAATCATGAATTATTATTTGAAGTCTATTATCTATCATATTCAGGTTTGTCTGTGATGAAACTTTGACATTTGTAAATAAACAAGATTAAAATAATTCTTAAACTTAAATAATATCAAGGTCTGTGACGGATGGGGCTCTGGGCCCACTTGACCCACACGTAGATCCGGCACTGACTTCACTGCCCGCTCTGGTGCGCCTCCTCCAACTCTATTTCTAAACTCCCCGTTCTCTAGTCATCCCACTTCGTTTAGGAGTTCGTAAAAACAAGGGCGGATCCAGGATGTTATTACGGGGGCCCCCACCAGGAAAATTTTTAGTTTTGGACTGTTAAATAGTTTAGGTAAATGTTGTTATATTACTAGCCTTCCTTTATACTCACCAAAATATTTAATTTAAGACAATGAATTAAAGCTGGGCTTTTCTTTAATTAAACTATATGGTTTAGGGTAGATTATAGTCAAGTATGACAGAAGGATAAGCTAGTAAAGGAGACATATACAATAACCAAAAACGATAATTTACAATGTAATTAATAGAACAAGTTTAAATTTAAACTACAAAAACATCGTAATTATTTTACTTTTTTTATAATAAGCGACTTTTTAAAAAACTTGAAGTTTATAGTGCAAAGTCGAGCCATCTTGGTTTCTTTGAAAATTTGTCAATCACTTTATTTACATCAATATGAATATATCTGAGTATGTTCTGTCAGAAACTTCCTCTGAGTAGTCTTCTTCTAGTAGTTCTTCTTCTGAATAGTCTTCTTCTGAGTAGTTTTGTCATCCGCGTTCGAAACCAAGTTTGAAGGCACTTCAACTTCAGTGACAAAAAACTGCATTCTGCTGAAGCAACACCTACTGAAAACGTAGTTTGAAAGGCAAGTAGCTTATAGATTCGTGGAAAAACGTCTTGATCGCATTTCTCCAAGATTTGGAGACTTTGGACGCCTGTGTAAGACTTTTATTTATTACAGTCTTAACAAACAACACATAAAATATTCTTCATCGTCTTTATTTTCCTATTTAACCCTAGGGGGGGGCAATCGCCCCCTCGGCGGATCCGCCCTTGCGTAAAGGGGTCTGGTTATTTCGGCTATCCCATATCCAGAGCCAAATAGTTTCGGGTGTATCTCACACTCTACATAACGAAATGTTTTAGCAGTCCCGTGAAGTTTGTTGTTAGGAGAATTTACTGCATTTAGTATGTTATTTTTGAAGCTCTGCATATTCTATCGCTTCTGAAGCTC
>QLNU02003225.1:7393825-7426621 GCA_006491805.2 Dysdera silvatica | reverse complement strand
GTGAGAAAATCGCCTTTACCCTCCTTTGCAATTAGTAAACAAGAATAATATCATGTTGATTGAAAATCACCGAGACAGATGTTCATGTAATAAAATTTCAAATTTTATTACATGAATAGCTGGTGATTTTTCTTGGTGACCCCAGATAAAAATAACCAGAATTAATATTATGTTTTTTTTTTTGTAATAGCCAAGGACACAGCAAGCAAACAAAACACAGAACTTGTTGGGAATTTGCGCCGATTAATGTTGACATTTATATTTGAAAAACATAGAAAAAACAAGACAATAAAAATTTAATTATACTGAAGCAGACAGTCAGTTTAGTCCTATAAAAAGTTTATTAAAACCGTAGGCCCAATAGCCTTAGTTAGAACGCTTAAAAAAACAGAGAAATATGCTTTTTTTTTACCATGAGTCTAATAATTTGGCCAATATTCTATATACGAGGTGATTCAAAAGTCAGTGTCCCCCCCGTTAATTTTTTGTGAGTTCAGGCAGATAAAGGTCCTTTTGGGAAAGTTGCTTGTTGAAAAGGAACTAACTTTTGCCCTGTGTCGCGACTCACCCCCAGCAACAGGGGCGCCCCACGGGAGGCAACTCGAAAATTTCAAATGACAACCCCTATCGAGTAATGTTTGTTTTAAAGGTCTTGTCAAGAAAAAATAATGACGTTTACAGTATGGCGCTGCGATGCCCATAGCACCAACGACGTGTCCGCAAAGTTCAAAATAATTACCTTTATTCTCCTGGGCTTTGGCTCGCACTAGTAAGGTCGTAGGCAAATGCCGAAAACTATAGAATAAATAAAGCAATGTGTGTTCTATCAGAGAAAATTTTAGAATTCGTGTTAACCCAATGGGGAAAGTTCCAAGGATCGTTTAAAATATCAATATTCTAACCCTCAAAAAACTCAAAAAATGTTAAACAAGTATAATAAAAAAATTTTTTTTTAAAGTCAATTCCTTCAATGCGCTGCTCAAATAAAAGGGAAGAAAGGGAAAAATTGCGAAAAGCAATTTTGGCGACATTTGGCGCTGTAATTGGCGGCAAACATTAATCGCCAAATACACCAAAGGAAAGCAAAAAAAAAATCATTTAAATTTAATTAATGAATTAATATTTGAAAAAACTGTATTAACATCAAGTGTCATCCACTACAAGTTTAAAAAAATTTATTTGAACTTGATTGGATGGATAGAAAGTATTTTATTAACGATTGAAAATTTGAACAAGATATATAAATATAGGAAGTGTGAGCTAATGAAGGAGTGAAAAGAAAGCTGATAAAATACTAAAAAGAAAAAAATAGAAAAAAGAAGTTACCTTTTAATGAAGTAGCTGCTCAAACTGAAGGCCTTGCACTTCTTGGCAGTTATAAAGCCGGGCCTCAAAGCTTTCTCTGACTTTCTGAAAAGCGTGTGGAGTAATTTTATGGCACTCATCCCATATTCTTTGGCGCAGCACAATTATATTTTCAGTTGGAAGTTCGTAAACTATTGATTTCAAATGATCCCAAAGTTAAAAATCCAAGGTTGTCATATCTGGTCTATTCCACGAACCCACGACGGGCAATCCACCTCCTTGGAAACTTATTATGTTGAAAAAGAATGACATCCGTTCGGTGACTGAGTGAACGAACCATTTCTTCAAAGTGTGTTCATATAAAAAGAAATACTTTTTGTGAGGACGCGTGTGTGATTTCAAACAACTATTGCTGCTATGGAAATATTTTTATTTCAAACAACTATTGTTGCTATGGAAATATTTTTATTTTAAACAACTATTGTTGCTATGGAAATATTTTTATTTCAAACAACTATTATTGCCATGGAAATATTTGAGCTTTTGAGGGTTAGAATATTGATATTTTTAAGCGATCCTTGAAACTTTCCCCATTGGGCTACATAAAATCTAAAAATTTCTCTAATAGAACACACATGGCTTTACATTCTACAGTTTTCGTCATTTGCCTAACACCTTACTAGCGTGAGCAAAAGAGGAGAAAAGAGGAAAAAAAGAGAGAGGAGAAAAGAGGAAAAAAAAGAGAGGAGAAAAGAAGAAAAAAAAGAGAGAGGAGAAAAGAGGAAAAAAAGGGAGAAAAGAGGTCGATTTGGAACTTTGAGGACACGTTGTTGGTGCTATGGGCGTCGCAGAACCATACTGTAAACGTCATTATTTTTTCTCAACGAGACCTTCAAAACAAGGTATTACTCGATGGGGGTTGCCATTTGAAATTTTCGAGTTCCCCCGTGGGGAGCGCTTGGTGTTGAGGGTGGAGTCGCCACACAGGAGCAAAGATTAGTTCCCTTTCAGCAAGAAGCCGAAGGACGTTTATCTGCCTGAACCACCAAAAATTAACAGGGGGGACTGACTTTTGAATCACCCTGTATATGGCTCTCCATGAACAAGTTCGCTATCGGTATGGCACTGTGACTACCGTTACCAACGCGACAAGTCAAAGAAGCAAGAATGTCTTATATGGCGAACTAGATTTTAATATATTTATATTTGTGTGCAGCCAAGTGGTAGTAACCATAACCATGAGCTCACTTTCTCATCTTGTACGCATCTGTGATGTAGGCAAATGGAACGACACAGTACTAGAGCACCTAAAATTATAGGCCGACGCATAAGCCACCATTTTCTTGTACACTTCCGGTTTCATTTACCTTGGCGATAAAGGTTTTCCACTTTAGAGCAATGATCGCTATTTTGGCATAAAAATAATGAACACTTCGCGATTATCCGACTATTGTAAACATTGGCGCAACTTTTAAGATGTCGCCAATAAATACAATTTGCAACCGAGCATCAAAATGGCGGATGCGCCAGCTCCCTTTTTAAGGAGCCTTAGCCGACACATCGATTACGTTGATACGTCACTTCCTGTGCGTAACTTCATATTTTTTAATGACAGTGGAAATCTTTTATAACGATGACTTGCATACAGCGATTACAAGAAGTTCGAAAGATAACAATTTTTTCTGCCACCCACGCTCAAGCTCAAGCTAAAGCTTTATGTATTGGAGAAAAAAAGGCTTCGCCCTGACCAAGATTCGAACTAGGGACGAAACGTATGACCCGTTGTGTCTCTACTTGCTCGACCATCAGGGCAGGAACGAAGTCCCGTTTCTTCGTATGTAAAGTTTCGCGCCAGTTATTATTATTACCTTCCCATAGGTGGCCGGAGAAAGGCGGGGCGGCAGAGCTCGCCCCCTCCGCTAGTCGGAAGTCCAGAAATTTATTTCTATAAATCAAGATTAATAAGATTTTGTGCACTTTTAAGGTACAGTTTTTAATTTCTTCATTAGCCTGTTTCAATCGTTAAAAATAATAATAATAATAATGATAATAACTTACGTTAGTTTTCTTATTTCAGCAGTCATTTTTTAAAATAATTAAGTAATAAGTACGTACAAAAGAAATGAGTTCTTACTTCTTACTTTCTGTTCATTGGGAAAGACACAACGCCCCTCCCCCCCAAAAAAGAAAAACTATGCTACTGCCCAGGGAAGGGGTCATGGGGGGCCGTCGAAGGGGAGCCTTGGGACCCACATTGGCTCTTGGCGCCCCTGCCCTCCACAAGGTTAAGACAATTGCCAAATGGACAACACACGAAGCCACCGGGACAATCTTTTTATAGGGTGAAACCCCCTCTTAACGGACACCCCTTAAATACGGTCAAATGAAAATTCCCCGGCAGCAACTGATTCACAGTAATGTATTCCGAACACCTGCTTAGCGGTCACCCTCAGAAACGGACGAGGACACTGTTTTCATGATTCATTCTAAAACCCCTCTCCGGACGAAATACGTTTGAACTTCGATCTTCACGGAGTTTCTCACAACAGGAAAATTAAGAATAAACAGGATAAGAGCTAAGAAGAATTTGCCCTCCCGATTGGCGCAGTATAGCCCAGATGCTCTTGCGCCATAAAAAAGCCAAACGAAAAAAACAATTTGCCCTCCCATTAACAAAGAGTGGCAATTGACTCGGAGTCGCCAATTCAATTGACTAATGCTTAACAAGGACTTTGATAATAAATCATATAATGATACACTGCGCGAAACTAGTAAACAATCATCACCTCAATTCAAATTTATTATTATGGTTTACCCATCTGCCACACAAATCCTATAAGCGCAACGACGGAAAAACGGTGGATTTAATCTTATTGGACTATAACTAATAACTGGAGTAGGCCAATAACTGGAGTAGGTGTATAATAACTATAGTAGGCCATAAAATTTAGTAACGAAAACACGTTGCTACAGTACAGTAGACAATTGCACAATTTTTTTTTTTACTTTTTTTTTAAATTATAGTATAATAAATTCCCCCACGAAAACTCACAAAATTCTCGCCCCGGAGGCTTTCTTGTGTTGACCATATTTGGCAATTGTGTTATCCCTGCGGAGGGTAATAATACCTTAACAGTAGACTAGTATGTTGAAAAATGAAAACTGATAATATATATTTTACTTTATTTTGGAAGCCCCTTCTACTAACACAAAATCTAGGATGCCCGGGGCTGCAGCGCCCCCTAGCCTGCATTGGCGATTGTAGCTTGGGCCACATTCGAAGAACCCGTGGTGATGGGGAGTTACTGCGCGTGTTTTTGCCCAAGTACTGAAACAATATAAAGTTGTACCAGTGGTTGTGGTTTTTTTTTTATAATATGAATCTAAAATCTTAGGCTCCAAACTGCACTTTTACGATCAATTGAAAAAATAAGTTGTCTTAAATTTTCAACCTCTTACTGCTCAAGGGTCCGATATTGTTTGTTTGTTTGGATTTTTATGGCGCAAGAGCATCTGGGCTATACTGTGCCAAACATGGTAAAATCAAAGACTGTTGTAAAAACCAGTTTTCTGTAAAAAGTTAAAGACGTGTGGGGGGTCAGCTTGATGTTTTAAAATGTTAGAAAGTGATGATGGATTAAAAGTAAAAAAATACGGTCAAGGTTAAAATAAGGGCATTGAGTTAAAATACGCGAAATACTAATATGCTCACCGCACACTTGGCAAATCGGTGCTAGTTTTCCCTCCAAGAGATGCTTACGGGTGAGACGGGAATGCCCAATGCGAAGCCTAGCAAGGAAATCCTCCTCTTTCCGATTTTTACAGTAAAGGAAGGCCAGTCACCAATTGCAGGTTCCAGGGACGGATATAGGAGAAATTTCTACCCATCTTAACTTTCCTTCTGCTCCCTCACAGAAGAAAGGCTACTTTTGAGGGGAGGACACATGCGCACTCTTAACAATTTATATGTGGTTTTGTTTGTTTTTTGGTTTTACGGCTCAAAGACTACAGTGGTCATGCTGCGCCGGGACCTACTGTTTTCCGAGGAATCCGAACCTCTTAAGGCCTGGGGAACCAAACCCCGGACTACAGTGAGCAGTGCGATCTTTATGAGATCTCTGAGTAAGCGTTCTTTTTGCACTGCTGGGAGTCGAACCCGGATTAGCCGCGCAATAGGAGAACGCGTTACCACACTGCGCCACCGCAGGCAATTTATATCAAATGGCTTTCACATAGATTATTGGACTAAAACTTTAGAATATTTATATTTTTGGACTCTCTCAGCCCCCTCCCCGCAAGATTTGCAGACAGAAATATTAGATACGTTAGTATTTTGCAATACGTTATGCCGTTTTCGGACAATTTATATCAACACAGACAACTTATATTCATTCTCTGTT
Organism: Dysdera silvatica; assembly: GCA_006491805.2. NCBI lineage: Eukaryota > Metazoa > Arthropoda > Arachnida > Araneae > Dysderidae > Dysdera > Dysdera silvatica. Next base: position 7,420,916 of record QLNU02003225.1, on the reverse strand, counting down.
TATACATTTTTACTAAAGAACATTTTTTTTAATATAGTCGGGTTTAAAAACTTTTATTTTTGAGCTTTCTGACCCTCAACAGGCGACGCCCCTAGGCATGTGCCATGTCTGCCTCCTCAAAAATGCGCCACCGAACCGCCCTATTAATCGGACATGTTTCGATCTGCTTTGTGTTACCTCACTCACCCCACTTACGTGCACTGCTCTCCTCTCCCACGTCACCTTCCTAGCTTCAATGAAGGCGGACTCATCTGCTAACAGGAGCTGCCAAGAACCGAAACACTTTGTCTTTGCTATTCCTCCTTGTTTTGTATTTTTTATTTGTCACGGGTGTAGGGATTTAGCCAGCATATACGGTGTTCATTTTGTCGTTTGCAAGTCCACCCTTTAGCTTAACTTTCCTCCCCAATTATCAACCACAGGCAAAGTTTAACGAGCTCTCTTCTCACCACTCAACTGTGGACTTCGCACCCCTTCCCAACTGGGAATACAGAACCACCACCCGCACGCCAAGAGCCAAACCTTGTCAAGCAATCGAATCAGTTAATATTTCAATTAATAATTAATTATGAATGTATGTCATTATGATGGTTATCAAATAATGATTTGTTTTTCCAATTTCTTCCGTCGTAGGAAAATCTGGAAGGTATTCCCATAATGCTCGTAGGAAACAAGAGCGATGAAGAGAGCGCAAGGGAAGTACAGAATGACGAGGCCTCGAAGCAGGCGGAGAAATGGAACTGCAACTTCATGGAAACATCCGCCAAAAACAATACAAACGTAAAAGAGATGTTTACGGAGCTCCTAAACATGGAAAAGTCGCGCAATGTCAGCTTGCAGGCTGAACGAAGAACACTATCCCAGCTAAGAAAAGAAACAATGAAAGGAAAATGTTTGGTCATGTGACAAAATCGGAAAAAATCCTCCGAAAGAGTCTGTAGACGATAATGGCTACCTAAATCCGGTAACACTGGTGCAAGCCCTTAAAGCAGATTCCTGAATGGTTTATTCCTAACTCCGCGCATGCTCACAGACTGAAAGGCGAACTCCTGAAAAAGGGGATTTTTTGGAGAAAATGTTGCCATCAACCGGGGATTTATTTCCTTTTATCTGTCACAACGAGCTCTAAATGTCTGACAGTTTGAAGGGTTTCTGTAGGGAAAAAATCTATCCCCTATCAGGGATAAATACAGCCGATAAGAACGCGATTGGATCGCCAAATAATTGAAGAACACTTCATTGCACCATTGGCATGAGATTGGAGAAGCCCTCCTAGTTAGGCCAATGCCTTCCAATTTGATAAATTTTAAGGAACTTCGTTTCAAAGAGAATTATTGTAAGGTCCCCCACTCTTTTACAGATCATTTATAAAGAATGAAGGAAGAAAGATAAACTTACCATTTGGCAAATACCAGTACGGGAGACTCTTTTCTATTCCATTTTTATTATAAGTAAAAATATTCTTTACTATTTTTCGTCATCGTTTGCCTCCAAGCTTGTGAGCATGCGCAGCAGAAGAAATGGAAAACCTTTAAGAACTAGCATTAAGGGCTCGGAAACTTCAATTTAGCAGACGATTCTTCCAATATTTGTCGAATAATGTCTACTGAACATCCTCGCCCAAGCAAAAAATATCTCTTGAGTTATATTAATCATATTTAATTTTAATTCATAACTTATTTAAGAATTTAATGAATTAATAATTACATTTTTAATTTTTAAAATTAATATCTAGCTTCTTGAAGACAAACCCATGTAATGGTGGATTGACATCGTATATATATAGCACCCCAGTACGAAAAATGGCACAGCCAAAACATTATAAATATTTAACAGAAAATGCGAAAGAAAATACATACATCTCTATTGTAAACATTCGTGGCATGTGGCAACATTGAGCTAGCATGGTTTGAACCACGCTTACAAATAAAGAAAGGGGCGTTCAGAGGCGACGAGAGAGGGGGGCAACAAGGGCTGCAGCCAGGGGGGGCCCGGATAAAGTCTAGAGACCCCGCACTGACAAGGGGTCATGTGGTCGTTCCAAATGGGCCTTGGGGCCCCGCGGTGGCTCTCTATGCCCCTGATGGCGCCCTAATTAAACAGATAAGTTATGAAGGGATTAATCGAATTAAGACATTTATATAAATTTCGAAATTTAAGCGTCAACGTTTCAGTGCAAGTTAAAATGTATATTCTTCTTATTCGTAAGAATCATTGAAAAATTGATGATGGACTCATGACTATATATATATATCCTGTCGCCAAATATGTAAATGATTCAAAATTCATGGCCAATAGACTTTCCGAAGGAGAGGCCCTGATGTTGTCATCATCATCTTTGCATCATTATCATTCAATTATTAAATAATGATGACGATGTTTATCACGATCAGACAAGTCGAGCTATTTCAAGATCAGAGTACTTTTTTTTTTTTCCAAAAAAAAATATATTTATGAAACTTTAAAGTATTTCCAGCCAAGAGGCCGCATAATCCGAAATTCAGAATATTTTCGATGTGCCATTTTCCTAGCGACGGTGCTATGCATGCTACTGTTGCATTCAGGGCCCGATTAACGCACGGGCCTCCGGGGCCAGTGCACTGGGCCCCCAAATTTTGTATGTGATCCTTTTTAACAAGTTTAAAATGCCAGTTTGAAATCTAGTTTTTTTTTTAATCATAACTTAGTAATTTATTGATATGTATTACACTTTTCTAAATTATAACTCAGGCGTCATTGAAAACGTCTTTAAACTATTAATTATGCAAATTATATATATAATAAGTGTTTGTATTTGTTACTTACTTATTCAATAATTTTATTGCGAGTGCGTAGGGAAGGGTCCCAAATAAATACTAGACGCAGGGTCCCGCTTGGGCTTGATCGGGCCCTGGTTGTACTCTACAAATATTGCTTGAAATGAATAACTATTTGAAAGAATTATAACTCAAACCAAAGCTTTAAAAATAATAAATTATATAACACTTATATAAAAATTAATTACTTATATAAACTATTCATAAAAAAAGATAATTTCTTTGAAGAGGGTAACAGAAAAGACAATAGTCTGCTATATTACAAGCAGCACTTTATAAAAACTTATTAAAAAATACTTAAATGCCTTTGAACTTCGCACGAATTTTAAACATAATATTAAAATTTGAAGACATAACTAGCGTCTGTTAGAAAATATATATTATCTATTTAAATATGGATATTAAATCAACAATATTATATATCGCATATTATTGTGATGCTCTTAAACATAATCACAATATCATATGCTAGATTTTGACTCCAATTTTTCGGAAACTAGTTTCTGATTATATTGTATATACATATATCAATCTACTATGCATACGCTCACATATTCAAACACGTGAAGTCATATTCAGATAACGTCACATTCACATGTTTTACCGAATAACATTGAAATTTTAATCCCATAGTTTATAAGCAGGGACGTGCCAACGTTATGGAGAGTGGGGGGGGGGCGAAAGATATTTTACGCCTTTAAACTTGGGGCGCCATCTATTGCCACAAATAATCCCTAATAGCTATTGTAAACTTTAATTAGATAAATTAATTGTTAACTAGATTAACTGATTATTAATTGAATAAATTAATTATTAATTGAATAAATCAATTACACTGAATAAATTACTATTAATTGAATAAATTAATTATTAATTGAATAAATTAATTATTAACTGAATAAATTAACTTTTAATTAGATAAATTAACTTTTAATTAGATAAATTAATTGTTAATTAGATGTTAATTAGTTAATTAAATAATTCAAATAAAATTAATCACAAAACAACAACCATTTGAATGATTTACAATTTTACTGATTTCGCAGAGCACTAGTACAGAGGTATTCTGGCCTCTATAGCACCAGGCTTTAAGATCGATAGTTTCACAAAGACTGAAAGCAAATGTGCAAGTAAAAAGGCGCAAATTTTTTAACAATAGATACGCCAGGGGGCAATGTAAAATAGTATTATTGATAGTATGGTGCCAACATCTATTAACAGGAACTGAAATTAGAATCTAAATTTGTTTCAGCTTTGCTACATTAGTGGAAATGTTTAATGTTATTTTTGAAGTTAAAATTTTAATAGTATTCCTCAAAAATAGGGGGCGAGAGAAAAACCCTGCTACCCCTGTTGGCATGTGCCAGTTTATAATTTTCACAGGTATTTACATGCAGTTCATAAAAAAAAAGCAAAACATATAAATGTAAATGGAGTAAGATGAAATACTTCTAAAATTTACTCTTAAAATATTAAATCAACTACATGGGCGTACGCACGGTGGGGGTAGAAGGGGGTCATAACTATGGCATTGTGGTGCAATTTTGCATGTATACATATGAATATATAGAGTTGTAGCTCCGTAAGCACCCCTCTTATAAGTATTCTGCGTACGCAAATAATAATCTGTTTATGAGAATTCCGGTAAGTAGACGGCTACCTCCGTCAGAACAGAATGCATTCATAACCATTTCCTCCTGAGAAATAAGACGTGCAAGGTTGTGGCGCCATCTATCGGTGAAAGAAAAAAGCTCACAGAAAGTAAACTGTAAGTAAAGTAATTTGTTGAGAGGTTAGTAGTCATTTATAAATTACCGGGTATGGAGGGAAACACACTTTCATAACGACTGCTGAAAAACTTCAAGCTTAAAAATATAATATGATTCAAAATGATCGAGTGAAGGTGCTATTTCATTTTAGAGATCTTATAAGCATGGGCACAAAAAAAAAATATGGACACATTCCCCCAAAGCAGATTAGCAGCAAGCATTCCACCAATGTTCTGACGCAGGCTGCCGTGCTACTTTCGATACGTTTATGAATGATAAAATATTGTGTGTTTCGTAGAAATTCTACTTTATTTAAATTGTATTCAGGGTACAATTATTTTTGAAAACGGCACAATGGGAATATCAAAATCGTTTCATTATGTCTATGAACTAAAGTAGAACTAAAGTAGTTAGAAATCATTATTAAATTTATTGCTAGAAAACTTAATTGAATTGAATAAGGGATCTGGAGTACAAATGTTGCAGCACAATACTGTTGCACACTAGTACAGTGGTACCGCTCTATAATGATAAAACCAGCATCAAGTACACATTACTTTTTTGAGCCTATCCAATAACTATCCAGATGCTTCCACATCTTGAAACAGTTAACAATTCTTCATATTTTATAATACCGATATGTAAAACTGCCGATTTTAACATAGTTAACAATGGCTTACATCCAGCGAATAATAATAATTCATTAATTAGAATTAGCGAGAAACTAAATATAATGCATGGGTAGAATGGTTAAAGATTAGAGTCGCACTGTATAAACCTTCACAAACTATGAACTACCTGTCATAAAGGGAAGATTTAGGTAATTCACCTATTAGGGAAAATAATCTAATTTTGTTCTCATTTAAATAAACTGATATTTGATAAAGACTGATATTTGATACTGATATTTTAAAATATTTGGACATACTGACCAAAAAGAAAAAATATTATTTATTACGCAAAATCAAATCGCACTCAGCACACCTTTAGTCGGCATGATCGCAGCAATCATTCCTGACATCTCTTTTAAAACAGGCAGGCAGCTTTACCAGACTATTCGCCAATTCTAGCAAAATCGTCCAAGTTGCTACAACAGCAGGTCTTGCCAGCTGAAATCAGACGGGGCTTTACAGTTCATTCCATGGATACTTCATCAAATAAAATATACAGTCAAAGCCACATAAGTGCATATTAACACAATAAGGAAATCCCTTGCCATTAAGCAATTTGTGCACATGAAGTAATCTTCTTGGAAAAACTATGCGTAAAGTGTATTCCACTAAATTTTTATAACGTTATCTGTCATTAATATACATTCCCATTTCTAACTCCATAAATTATATGTAGAGTATTACTTAAATAATTATACAGTAACATCACTTTATGAATAAAAACAAGAAGCAGAGTAGATAATTATATTTATTTTTAAAGAATTTAAAATGTATAACCTTTGATCAAATTCATTTCTTTTCCTTCTTCTTTCCTTTTTCTATCTAAAACAACTAAAGTAAATCTGCAATGAGCATAAACTTAAAAGCACTTAACAAATGTAGTTAAGTGTTTTTAAGTTTACACTCACTGCAATTACATAGTTTCCTGGTCCACAAACAGGAACGGACTGGGTCCTCTTAAAGGGCACATACTTTGTATCATCGGAGAGTACGAGTCCTATTGCTCATGAAGGCTAGTTGGCTGGTGGCTCAGTCCACTCCTGTCCAAATCTTTGCAAATCTTTGTCCAACTCTTTGTAAATGAATAAAATTACAAGAAAATATGAGACACAAAAGCTATGTGACTCACTTCCTATGCAATATGCTTATATCAGTGTGAGTGGACACAGATGTTACTATGTATGGGTGTGCTGCAACACTTTTGTGAAAACAAACACAAGCCTGTTTTTTTTTCCTTTACATTACTTTGCACACTTATCAGATTGAAATTCCAAAATAAAACACCGGTCTGACTTAAAAAAATATGTGCACTTATGTGGTTAAGCTGGTTTATATAACATTAAAGACATAGAGGAAATTATTTCAAGCTTAACATTTTATGTGCTAATGCAGTTTGTGAGGCTATGGGGTATGCACTTACGTGGGTTTGACTGTATATGGACCATAGAATATCCGTGGAAAAAGCTGGAATGCCGTGGATCCAATCTCTGTCTGCATTATCTTTTTCTATATCAGTTCTAGCAGAAATGGTCACGGCGTAGGGAAAAAATATTGCTGTAAAGCTACAAGCATGTTATAAAAAACATGCAGGGAGAGATTGCTGCAGCCACGGTGGCTAAAGATCCGTACATGATGCTTTGATTTTGATTACTAAGTATTATTGTTGCATTTTGATGTTTGGTTTAAATACTTCTGTCTGTTTGGTATACTATTCTGTGTATGATTAATATAGTTTATGTATCAGTTCAGTTGTTTAAAATGTTGCTTTTAGAATTTCGATGTTGTACTCCCTCAAAACTGAACCGGATGCAGTACATTTGCAAAGTATTTAACGAATCGGTTTATGTTTAATCAGTGGCGTAGGAAGTGGGCTGGAACCCCCATGAGGCTAAATAATGTGAGGGCACATGCAATAATCACAGAAAAAAAAAATATTTACTGCCCTTGGAGAAGGAGATATGAAAAAATGTTGCCTTCTATATGAAGAAAGGTGTATAGGCAGGGGGAACTCCCATTTTAGTGTTCTGGACATGAGGGGGGGCCTTGCACCCCACACCATAGAGCCTGCAGCAGAGGTGAGGGGGGAGCCTTACCAACGCCACTGTATGCAGCTTTCAAAGTCTATCGAAAAAGTTATATTTTTTTAATGAGTGAACTCTTTTAGATTTTTATATAGAATTTTGTAGGCATTAAATATGTAATTTTTACAGTATTCAAAAATTTCGTGGATCATATGTACACTGCAGTTTTGTAGACTAGAAACTAGAGTATTTTATTATTAAGTATAGGATATTTTGTTATTAGTATATTTAATCTTTGGATATCGTACCAAAGTACAATGTCCTTGTTGAAAGTATGTATGTCAGCATTAAAGTCTTACAGCATTAAATACTTTCTGCTTCATGTGTTCGCTATCTAGCCATTGTGATACTTAGTACTAGGCATATGTGTAGACAACACTGCAGAAATACAGTACTATGTACGAAATATAGTACAATAATACTATTATGTACTAAATATAGTACAGTAACACTGTACATCATTCAGCAATCCGCTGAAATTCATATCACTTCAAACATACGTAGAAATGCCAGTACATAATATGTTAAAAATTATATATATATACAAGTATATAAATGTTAAAAGTCCTTTATTTCTCGAAAATATAGTTGAAAAACATATCGTGGTGACATACTCATATATTTTATGTGATTTCATATTTATTATGTACTTTTAGATGATATGAGAAACAAGCCTTGCAACTATGGTGAAGAATTGTAAATAAAACATTGTTGTTTATTTATGTACAGAGTGGTACCTACATGCATAAAACCTGTATATACTCTGTAAATCACCACATATTTGTATAGTGAAAATTAAATTATTAGATTAATAAATTAATTATTATTATTAGAATTATTATTAATACTGGCCAAGCCATCACACTATTATTATTTTTATGGGGAAAATAAACCCCCTGATAAACAATATTACAGCATAACACATAAATGAAAAACAACAGAACCCCAATTATCCAGACACCAGTTACCTGGCTAACCTGGTCTTAACCTTTAGCTTACACGGGTGGGCAGGATATATCCCAGCAGATTTACCTCCCAAAAGAACGAGGCTGGGACAAGCCCTATAGCAGCGATCCCCCCCCACTTCTTGTTCTTTCACAGTCAATGATCTGTTTAGTAATACAAATGGTTTTATTGCGGATGGTAACGAAATAGGTTACAAAATAAATGCCCATTGTACAAATAGGGCATTTTCCCTCCCTTCTTCTTCTTCACCGCTTTGTATGAAAGTTAACAAATTCTACTAGATTGTCAGTATATTTCTTATCTTTCACTAGTGTACCTATGCCTACTAAAGTTATTTGGCATTGTTTATTTGTATTTAAGAGCAACTACTTCCCTCTTGTCCCCATACAGGGATGCTTTCAAATGTCACTTAGGTAGGTTTGTATGTGGGGAGGGAAGAAGCGGTATTTCCCAGTATGAAACAACAAATTTCTTTTTTCCAGTCCCGTAAGCTAAAGGTTAATCTTATACCTAACAGGTTACGACCTTGTGGTTAACTAAGATAACTATTTACTAACCTTTTGTAACATTAATACACCAAATTATAAGGATTCAGGTTATCTGAACACTGGTTATTCAGATTACTGAATTAACGTAACCTTGATCATGCATCTATCAACTCGTTTAACGTCTGGCAAACAAAGTAATTGTTTACTTGCACTTCGTAACATTATAGCACCCAGTTATTCAGATACTGATTAACTAAACTTTCAAACAAACCAAGTCGCAGTTCTGTATCTTGGCAGGTCGCTCGCACTTGACCCTATGATAATCGGACTGTTTATTCGCCCTTTATAACATTATTACACACCATTATATCCAAACACCAGCTATCCATATTAACCAATTAACTGGGCCTCCATCCTGTATCTAGCAAGTCACTTTGTAACATTACCTGTCTATTCAGATTTCAAATTATTCGTACCAGTCTTAGGCCCAAATAATCTAAATCTTGAAGTTAATATTATAAACTACAGAATTTTCTCTCAATAACATCTTGCTAATTAACAACAACTTTTGTTTAAAGACGGTATTTTGTGGTCCCAGAAAATATTTCAGAGAATTACATTTCGATTAACGACTTTTTTTCTATTTAACAACGTTTCTTCCCCATCCCTTGAAAGCCATTGATGGGAAAGTTCTTTCGGAAACTGTACTTTCGGAACTTTATTTTTGACTCCATGTTTTTGCCCCAAACTTGAAATTTACAACACATAATTATAAAGCTGGACATTATTGCCCATCCCAGGATGAGCATCATCATCATAAAAGTGATTGGCTGTTGAGAATAACTGGTACAATACATGGATTATCAAGATACAACATAGAGCTAGAGTCAGAAAGAAGAAAAGAACCATGTCCCAGACGAGGATTGAACTAGAGATCCGTGACTGATGTCCAATATTTATGCCAAGCTGAACCATAGCTATGAAGCTTTAGCTTTATATATGCGTTTGTAAATTTTAAATCTGCGGCATCTTTTTTTCAAGTAAATGTTTGTGCGGATGAGGCTTTGCTTAAGGCAATTAATTTTTGATGGGCATAATCACTTACAAATTTATTTGATCCATGAATGAATCCAGAAAGCTTTAATATACATATATAATAATACTACTTAAATAACATGTATAACAATGTAAAAAAATGCATTCAAGCCTGGTTAAAATAAAATCCAAATTTATTCTTATTTATATCAAACTTCAGGCAATCAGTATCAAAAATGATATTAACATAAACAAACAGATATAATAAAAACGTTTGACATCAAAAAACTTCATGCCAAATTATTACAAGTATGTTCAAAAATTTTATACCAATAACTTGAACGACACAAGCTCTTTGGCAGCGTACACACCGATCTATGTAAATTACGATGAGCAAATCTAAAGTACATTAAAACAAGGAAATGCTGTACACTTAATACTTTTAAATGCTGTACAATATTATTTTTTTCAAGGGCTGTCCTGAAGAAAATTATTGAGAGTATGCAGTGCTGTCTTAATTAAAGAGTATTGAAATTGCGGGGTAACTGGACTTGGTGATGTCACTGCTCCGCGCTGGCTGGCATTTGACTGGTCGTCTATCGTCTATCCAAACAAAAGGTGGCAGTTTTCAGTTTCATCAGTTTTTCATTCCTCTCCTGGTCGTACGCAGGATATTAATTTGGGGCCTAGGTGAGGTTCATGCAGTTTTCCTCATTCCTTCATTTGTTTCCATTCAAGTTTATAAATGACTACCAAAGAAGAAGAAGAAGAAGAAAAAAAAGACTGAACTTCGTTGAAAATTGCCCCCAAACCTGTAAATACAAAAACTTTCTCGAGACCTTGAGAGTATGCGGCGCATACTTGGTATTTTTCAAAATTTCTTGAGAGTATGCGGCGCGCACAGTGTGTACCCTTTGTGGGTTACACTGTTTTTCTCCCTTTACAGAAAGCGATATATAAATATTTCGAGAATTTTCTTTGTACATTATATTTATTATGGAGAATTCGTGTTAAGCTGGCTTATCAAAAAATAAATATGTAGCAAAATCTCTGTGCAAGGACTAATTGGTGGCTTAACATTACCTTCACCTAACGATTAACTATTCCCTTTCAAAGATCCGACTTAAGGACATGAGACGATATTCTAGAACTTCACATATCACATCGTCAGCGCCATAGCCGTACATTATTGTCTTTACAGTAGCATTACACAGTTAATGCAGTAATACACTTGATGATGGCACAAAATCAAGCAAACCACAGATTATGAATATAATAATGTATATGGTAATATGTAATAAGTGGAAATTATCTGGTATTTTTTTTTTTCCCCATACACCCATGCCATGATTGAAATGCAAAAGCACCTATCGCATCATTGCAATGTGAAAACACCATTGTCATTACGACTAATGCTTGTTGATATGGTTAAATCGTATCTTGAGTGTCTATTGGATACCTCAATTCTCTTCATCAGACCATGCATCATGCAATGAAGATTGAGCAAGCTGTTTTTCCTGGCGGAGAACATTGTACCCATCATTGGATCCCCAGACCAACGTTTCACAATCATGCCCACCACTATACAATTCATGATACTGGTTTCTGAAGACACAGCATGTGGTCACACCCAAATGTCCAATTAGTGTATTGTACTTCCTTCCTGTAAACATCTCATACATCAAGACCCGACTCTGAGACGGTACAAATATCATAGGAATTGAAGCATCATAGCAAACATCCATTTGCACTCGTTTGCGACTTTCATTGGGTATTCTACCGTAGTTCACAAGCATGTTCTTGCCCAACGTCACATCCCACAACCTCAATGTGTAATCTGTTCCAAAGGATACAAGGAACAAACCATCTGACGAGAAACAAAGGCTGTTGATCATCCCATTGTGAGCGCTTACAAGGTCTTTTTTGCCACTTAGAGCCTCACCATTGTACTGATCCAAAGCCTTCAAGAACCCTTTCGCTGATCTGATATCCCACAGAAGCAGTCTATTATCCGCACCACCTGTTGCAAGGAGGTATTCAGCAAAAGGTGACCACTTGACGGACATTATTCTAGATGCATGCCCTTGAAGTTGGTGGCACTGAGAGCCTGTCCTCATATCAACGAGAATTGCTTGAGGTTGTTGCATGGCAACTAAGAAACACAATTATTAATGTAATGGATATAATAATCAACATATGATTATAAAGAATACAAAGCAGCACAATCAAACTATGATCATACAGAATATAAATCAGTACAATCAAAATATGGTCCCAAAAATCGTTCGTTGCTAGAATCGTATGCCAAAAATTATAATCTTAAGAATCCTACATCACAAGAATCATGTCTCAAGAGTCCTGAGTTACAAAAGACAAAGACACTGAAAAATCACGAATCTCCAAATTCAATAAAAAATCTTGAGATTCATAAGAACAAAACAATGTATGATTCACAAGGACAAAAAGCTATAAGATTTATAGGACTGAAGAATCACATCAAAGAATATTAACCACCATGCAATTCACAAAAGTACAAAACTTAAAAAATAGATGGTTGGTTGAACTTTTATGATGCAGGGGTCATTCTGCAGCAAACAAGGTGAGAGGATGTCCGTATGGTTTTTAAATCAGAGGCGAATTAGTCATTATACAAAAGTAAAAAGTGCATTAAGTACGAAAAAAATGGTACTATGCAACAAAATCAAATGAGATTGGAAAAAAAATATATATCAATAAAAAATTAAAAATGATTTTGTGATTAAAAAAAATCACATAAATAGGAGGAAAAATGATTTCAGATAGAAGCTGATAACCTCTTTGGAAAATAGAAACCATACTGAAAGTCCAACTCACAAAAGTTAAATTCGTTAAAATTCAGAAACTAGAAGCCACACTAAAAACTTAACTCACACCTGTAACTTTCGTATCTCCGAGCCATATTTTTCACCACTTTGCTACTGTAACCCTCTGTATTGCCTTTGCTCTCCGTATTTGTGATATAAATGCAATTTATCAAGAAATTATTACACCCAAGTGACTCCTTATGTCTGACTGTATTTTACATTGCAAGAATAAGCTAAGGTCATGCTATGTTGGGACCTACAGTTTTCCGAAGAATGCACATTTTTGTTACCCACAGAACCAAACCCCAGACTGTGGTGCGTAGAAAAATGGTGTATGTTCTATGGTATTACTGAAATCAAACGCAGGTTAGACAACAGCTTTGATACCCATGTCTGAGCTAAAACTAAAGCCTTTTTGTAAAAGAAAAAGAGACAACATCCTGGGCAGGAGTCAAACTGGGAAGCCTCCATACGAACCAGAGTGCCCAGCCAGCTCAGATATTGGGACACAAGAAAGATGCTCTTTTTTCTCATATATATAGGACTGTAAAATATTATTACCAGTCTTAAGGTTAATGCAATTACCAATAGGTCAGTACATGATGCTACTGGGGCATGATGGTCCATATGGGGGGCAGAGGGGGCTCAAGCCCCCTTCCCCCAACTGTTTAAAAATTTTATTTGCCCGAACCTGCTATGCATTTACTTTCAAAAGTTTTACAGTCACATTTTAAAATAAGGTACTTTTTAGCTCATTACTAATTGTCAAGCAGTATCAATTATTTTTGTAGCGTTTTGGTATCTTGTACATTCACTAAAATTCTCGACAGCTTTGAGAAAGAGGTAATAATTTTTCTCAGACCCCCCCGGTTGCTAGGAAGTACTTGTATAGGCGCCCATGTACTGAGGAATATTTTGCAATTTTCTTTTAGGAAAAAGAGCATCATTCTCATGCCCTTGTTTTTGAGCAGATTAAAGGCACCTTGGTTCATACGGAGGGGTCACCTGCTTTGATTCCTCAGAGGTATCCCTTTTTTCCCTTTATGAGGAAGCTCTAATTTGGGCTAAAACGTAGGTTGAAAGCAGTTATCTGATCTTAATCTCCATATAAAAGAATTACAAAAACCTGCCCTGGTGGCTTTATGTGTTGGACTATTAGCAATTGTATTAACTTAGAGAAGGGTAATAATATCCTACAAACCCAAGTGACTGTGTTAACACTATGCTGCAGGCCTGTAGCCAGGATGAAGGGGCAACTGGGGCAAGGCAAAGGGCATATGGGGCACAGGGCATCTGTGGATTGTTCTATGTAAATAGCTCAATGGGGCACATGCGTGGGGCAACTGGGGCTACCTGCTGGCCAGCCCCGGCTTGGCTACAGGCCTGCTATGCTGCCATGGAACTCGCCCCTTATGTCCAATAGCTCATTAGAGTAATACTTCTAAACCTTTATGAGGCTGCAGCCCAGTAAATCATTTGTTTCTAAGACAAGGCCACGGTCTCTACAAATTTACACGTAGATACCTTCCTTTTTTTCATATTAAAATTCATATATTAAATTACCCTAAGTGTAAATAATTAATTATGGCATAATTATAAAGAGTATCAGTACACTCCTTCTATTACTATAATTCTATAATTCTTCTACTACTATAATTCTATAATTTATTTACTATAATTCTTCTATACACTCTTTTCTGCTATGCTTCCTTCCTGACTGGCCACTGGCAACATAGATGTCATTTCGTTCAGTTTTAAGAATAGGGGAAGCACTGCACATTATTGAAGTCAGCTTGCAGACAGTTTTCATAGCAGGTCATGATGATCTGTACACCCTTTCTCATCATCATCATTTTTCATCATCCTTTTTCATCATTTTGATGTCCAATAGTTCTCAATCATTCATGAATACTCACACATTTAAAAATACATGGTTAGGTCATTAGCAGTTGCTGCACAGATGTTAGTTAGGCTTTCTGGGTCTGAGATTTCTGACGCATTCAGGACTATTGTTCTGCTCTTCAGAAGATTTCCATGATAAAATATTTGTTACTAATAAATTTGACACCCACGTTTAAAGCTCATACTGGAGCTTTTTTAGTATCGGAGAAAAAGAGATGCTGTCCCGATACTGGAGTAGAATCAGAGTCTATCCGAAGGGTCCGCCCCTGAGAAGGGTAATAATATCTTATACAAAATATCTGTTCACAAAAAATGCTAAAAAAATAAAATAAAAAAATCCAAGAGAATCTCTGATGGCCCAGTATAATTGGTATCAAGGTCCGGTAGCTGGCCACAACCCCGCAGTCGAGAAACACTACATTGAAGAGGTTTTCAACCCATCTGAATCAAATAAAACGGTTCTAATTTTTTAATTCATGTCGTTGCTAAGCTAAAAGCAATGGCATTTAGTTTGTCCCTCCCCCCCATCTCCCCTTTTTAATAAGGATTACAACTAGTTATCGAACTAAACAAAATTAGTAGAAATAAGACCTGCAACTAGAGAGTGGTTGGTAGCAATTGTTGAAACATGATGGTTGTAGATTCTATTTGGCAAGAGAATCGTATCGACAGGTTTGAAGTTCGTTGTGTCCCAGATTTTCAGTTGATGATCCATTCCGCTAGTTGTAAATGAACCTGTATCAAACGGGTACCACTGTACGGTATCCACGCTATAATTGTGTGAATATCTTCTTTCTCTGAAAAGAAAATTAAAATTTCAAAATCCTCCATCATAAATGTTCTTAAAACTTTACATAGAAATAAAATACAAGGTTCCCCCACTAACAGGTGCTGTTAGCAGGAGGACCCATCCCCTCCAACGTTGGTATTAAAGTTCCATGTCCCCCTCTAATTTCAAACAAAATGCCTTCTACTGGTATATTGTCCTTCAATGTTTTTATGCTGTCGGCGCTCATGTTCCCGTTAGTGGGGGAATGGGGGGGACCAATCCCCTCCCCCAATGTTGGTAATAGAGTTCCATGTCTCCCTCCAATTTCAAATAAAATGCCTCCTACTGATATACTGTCTCCCCCCCCCTAATATTTTTATGCCGTCGGATCCCATGTTCCATCTCATATTGAAGAAAACATTCCCTGATCAATTGCAAACTTTAAATTTAATTTTGGTTTTGGGGAAAAATAGCATCATATTCATATGAAATTTGGTTATTCAAAGTAGAAGTTATGAACGTTTTCCCCGACTTTCTCAAGTTTGACCAAAAAAATTATTTAAAAAATCATTCAAAAAAAACAAAAATGAAAGAATCACAGAGAGGTGCATCTTTGGAATAACAAGGTAATGACAAAGAAATACTTGAATACAAGGTCGTTCATGACTTGTTGGTCACCCAAGCGCAAAAAGAATACAGGAATATCCTTAATAATTTAATATTAGTTAATTAAGAATTTGATATGTGCAGTGTTTACGTTTATATTTACACATACATAGTTTTACAATAGTTACTGTGAAAAAGAGAAATATTTTTATATTTAATTCCATAAAATAAAACGCAGAAATCCTTAATACCATCTTTGATCACAAAGACAATATAATATATATAGTCTGCATCCACCCAAGTTTTGGCTGCTCAGGTGCAGGGACTACTTTTGCAACCCTGTCAAGAACAATCCTGCTGGAGTGAAAGTGAAAATAAAGATTGAGGATATTACTATTAAAGTAAAAACCTAAAATGGCAATGGGCTGGATATACTACAACAAGAACTGATTAATAATGGTGGACAACTGGAACTTTTTACTGGATTCCAAAAGCCTATCAAAAGCCAAGGAAACATCGTAAAACAAGACGGGTTTCTTTGTTCGTAGTTTTATGGCTGAAGGACTACAATGGCACAGGTGCCAACTTCTAGAAGTGAAAAATCTGTAGTCAATCACGCACGCGTGGGCAGGCCACCATTTTTTAATTAAACAAAATCATACATAATTTATGAAAAACAGGCACAATGAGGAAATTAAGTATTTATTAAATTAATAATAATAGAGGATTAAACTGTATTAAACGCAATATTAATTCTTAGAATTTACAAATGCTGTAGTGCAAGATTTTGCATTTGAGAAATTTTTTGTCAAATACATTCTCGTAACATTTCACATGTTGTCTGCATTTAACTATTAGTAAATTTTCTAATGTGTCATCAGACATGGTTGACCTGAAGTCAGTTCTAATTTTCTTCACTTGACTGAAGACTCTCTCGCATGCTGCATTACTGTGAGGGATCGTAAGTATTGACAGCATAACCTGAGAAAGTCGTTTAAATTTTAATTCACAAGTATCATTTTTTATTTTACCTATGGCTGCCCATTGTGCATCAATGCTACCTTCATTACTCACAGTTTGTGGAACTTCGAAAGCCTGGAACTCACTGAATTCTGTTTGTAAAGCATCAACAGCTTCATCTTCTGTATTATTGAACAAAAGAACAGGAAATTTTTCTGTAAAATATTTTAAGCTGGAAAATGATGCATTTTCAAAATTCGATATTTGTGTAACCTCTGCATGATGTAACACTTCTAACTCAAAAGGAAATTTATTGTGCATGTAGTCACATGCTGCTATGAAATAGCTTCTGACGTTTTCATAAAATTCATTTTTATCATGGATGTTAAAATCTTGGATTACTTTCAGTGTTCCATTTCCAATTAAGATATCAACATCATCTTTTTGATTACTCCTCTCATGATAGTGGACTTTCAAAATATTATTACATAATTTTGTGACGCTTGGTTTTATAAATTTCACTAGCATTTCTCTGTACAATTTTAAGAGAACAGATTTTAGCATATGAATATGCGGTTCCGCAGCACAGTATAAGATAAAAATAAGCAGAAAGCCTTATTGATATCTTCCGACAGAAAATAAAACAACCTTTCTTCACGAGACATGGAGTTTTCAGTTTTTTGTTTCTTAGAAATATCCACATAATTTTGAGCTTTCCTTTTTAATTTCTGTGATGCTTTTTTGCTGTTACGTTCTTTCACTTTATCTGCATTTTCAACCAAAACTTTGATAGAGGGAATAGTAAAGAAAGAAAGTGGGGTGATTTGATTCCTTTTCATGGCCTCTTCCTTAAAAAAACTGATCAAAGGTTGCCACTGCTGGATTATACGCTCTAAGCACTTTCCAACAGACAACCAACGAGTGCTAACGTGTTTTAGTACCTTTTTTATATCAGTCTCATGAAATTCTTGAAGAATTTTCAACCTATCTTTTCTTTTCGAACTCTTTTGTAAGTAATAGTAAATGTCTACCAAAATTTCATCGATTTTAAATGGCAAACATGCAGCACTCTTTTCAGCTGCTAAGTTAATAAGGTGGCAGGAACAGCCCATAATTTCAATATTTTGGTGATGATTCTTTAACACCGCTGCTACACCTGCTTTTTTTCCTATCATAACAGGTGCATTATCACAGCTAAAGGCAACACAATTAGAAATTGGAAAGTTTTCAGATTGTAAAGCACTTACCAGAAGATTTCCAATATTTAACCCAGTAGCATCTTCTTTCAAAGATGGCATAGATAAAAGACAATTCACAATTTTTTCACATAAAGTATCGAAGAAAGTTTCCACTATTGGATACAGCTTTGAATCAACATCGTTGCTTCCATCAGTTGCAATTGAAAATGGATAGCACCTTAAATTTTCAACAAGTGATGAGGATTCCTTTGCAGACATTTCTTTCATAATTGCAGAAGTTTTGGCCTTTGCAGATCCATATTGTTTTGCAATACTGCTGTCAGGAAACGTTTTCCGAAAGAGCATCCCCGTGTGATCGCTGCAATTCATTGGCAAATTATGTTCGATCAAAAACGATGTAAATAAACATTCAGCTTTAATCATGGAGGTATCGTTAAATGCAAAAAATGAAGGCTTGATACTATGATTAGACTCTACAGCCTTGAACGTCTCCTTATGTTCAACAGTCTCAGAATGCAAAGTAATATCGCGTTTACCACCGTGAGTAATGCTTATGTCTTTACTGTAACACATGCAGAAAGCATATTTTGGCCCCAGTCTTGATTTTTGAATAAAATTAAATATCTTCATATATTTGGCTTTAAACGTTTGGTAGTACCTTTTATTAACAGTCGACATCGTTAACGTTGTTTTCAAAAACACCTAAAAACAAAACTTTCTTTCCAGAGCAAAGAAATACCAGATACGTCTAACACATGGCTTCCCTACACAAAGTCACATGCTTGACCAAAACCTTATCGATATAACGCATTCTTTCTTTCCTCCCCCAACAACTACAAATCCCGATGCACGATTTCGTTGCGCAGAGGCATCACTCTACGTCATAGCTGGAGCTAAAATTCCCCGTCACGCCACGCATGCGCCGTCAATGGCAGGCAAATTTTTCCGTCTTTTTTACCGATATTTGCATTTATTTATGCATATTTATTATTAAATATGCACATATGCGCAAAAATTTAAATAAACATGCATCAAGAAAAATAGGTATTTAATTTTTTTAAAAAAAATCAGTATTTTAAAAAACACTGGGGATTTTAGATGAAATCTCCGAAAATCGGACGAAATCGTTTTCCGACTGGAAGACCAATAAAATATCGGAAGCCGGCAGGGTAAATTGGAAGGATTGGCACCTATGCAATGGTCAGGCTGTGCCAAGACCTATTGTTTTCTGAGGAGTCCGAACCTCTGGACCCACAAGTTCCATGGACTACATTGAGCAGTCCGATCTTTATGAGATCTCTGAGTAAGCATTCTTTGCACCGTTGGAAGTCGAACCCGAGTTGACGGCACACTAGGCAAACTTTTACCACACTGCGCCACCGCAGGGCAAAAAAAAAAAAAAGACAGGAAGGGATAGAACAGGTGGGAGGGGTAGGTACATGAAATAAGAAAACAGGTTGGGAGAAACAAAAAAACTAGGAAATGCTAAGAATAAACATATATGGATAGCAGTTGAAGATATTCGCATATAGCAGTAAGTAATAGGTAATTGTTAAATATGATAGTAATATTATAATCGTCCTTTAAGATAATAAGAACATAATCTTGAAGGAGTATTTATTAAAATAGATAAAAAAATAAATACCCCTTCAAGATTATGATACATATCTACACATCAGAAAAATATGACACATAATACATACATACTCTGCATGTCTGCTGTTTATAAGTTTACACGTATAGGAAAATGCACTTGGAATAAGGCTTAATTCATGAATGCAAATCTGTCCGTTGTTATTACCAGATAAGAGGCTGGAAAAAAAAGTTAAAAATGTTTCTTTCAAAAAGTTTCATAGTTGTTATTATATTCAAGCCTAGTATCTATATTGGTTTCTTTCTCAAAATAGTAGATTAGAAAACAAATATAAGTATTTATGCAGAAAGCATTGATCAGCTGTCTACTTATTAACACAAATAAATATGCAGCAGCCAGTCTTGGTTAAGCGAAGTTCAGATGATCCTGTCCTGGGTTTTACTGTATATATTGGGCCATTCAGAAAATAGTTTCGTTTTTTCACATAGGTAGTGCTTATGATCTTTTTAAGCAGCCAGTATCATTCGGAACCATAAAATCATTATATGTTTGAACAACAAGCATTACAAGCTTCGTTAAGAACAAAATATGTTGACATTTATAAAGCCTTTATTTATTTATATAAATCGAACGCTACGCAGATTAAATCAAACAACAATTTTTAATCAACTTTTTTTTGGCATAGTGATACTAGAACCAATGTCATGACGTGATTAGATGGTGAAACGTTCGAAAGAAAAGAAATGTTTTTTGCGTCTGGTGGGGCTTGAAACCACACCATAACATCGGCGCTGGTATCACTATGCCAAAAAACATTGATTAAAATTGTTGTTTAATTTAATCTGCGTAGTGTTCGATTTATATAAATACATATGTTGCAACGGACGTTTCGATCAATTTAATACCGGTATCTTCTTAATTTGGTTTAAAAAGTAGTCCATGTACTACCCCATTCTGCGAAATAACCGGCTTCAGTAAATAGTCTTTATATACGTTCGTAAGAGATTAAATATTGTCGTTCGTAGCTCAGAAGGTAGAGCCTCCGCCCGGTAAGTGGAAGGTCGTGGGTTCAGGTCCCACCGAACGCAGAAACATTTCTTTTCTTTCGAACGTTTCACAATCTAACCATGCCATAACATCGGAGCTGGTACTACTACACCAAAAAACATGGATTAAAATTGTTGTTTAATCTGCTAAATTGTTGGAGTTTGAGTTTGGCATCGCATCAAAAATGGAAAACCAAAGTGGGTATTTTCATGAAATTTTGCTTTTTTATTACCATACGGACAAAAATGTAGTGCAAGCAAGAAAAAAATTATTTGCCATACATGGCAAAAATAGGGTGACTGAATGCAAGTGTTAGAATTGGCTTGGAAAATTTTACAGATAGTAATTTTCCAGTATTTTAATTTAAGTAATTAAAATAATTTTCAGATAGTAAAATTTTGTTCTGGTCACTTCGATCTCAAAGATGTACCACGTTCTGGCAGGCCAGTGGAGGCTGATAAAGACCAAATATAGGCATTGGGGGATGTGCAACACACAACAACAAAACTTGCTGAGAGATTAACTTCATCGAATTCAACCGTTCATGGGAATTTTAAATGACTCGGTTTGGTTTCAAAGCTTGGTATGTATATTACCAATGATGAATTTTCAGTATACTCTACGAAACTCGCAGCAGAATAGACCATGGGGGAAGAACACATATGCTTAAAGAATTGCAAGTTAAGTACAAAAATCTTATATATGAAGTTGTGATGTTGAATTTAAATTTATTTAAACAATGTCAAATGAAATAGTGCATCTAAAAAAGGATTTGTTGTGAAACCAATTGTCAGTTCGGAGTTAAACTCAAGATGTCAAGTCGATCTGATAGACCTGCAGCCACACAGAGATGGAGAATATAAGTTCATAATGGTGTATCAAGACCATTGAACGAAATTTGTCCAGTTACGATCTTTGAAAACTAAGACAGCTGAAGAAGTAGCATCTCACCTTCTTCAAATATTTTTTAGATTTGGTACCCCCAGTTATATTGCATTCAGATAATGGTAGGGAATTCAGTAATTGAATCATATCCGAACTATGCGCTATGTGGAAAGATGTTAGGATAGTTCACGGAAAGCCTCGCCATAGTCAAACACAAGGCTCAGTTAAAAGGGCCAATCAGGATATACAAAATATGTTAACCGCATGGATGAATGATAACAATACAAATAAATGGTCAGATGGTTAGCCCTTTGTTCAATTTGACAAGAACACAACATACCGCGAAGGAATATGCCGAAGTCCTTATGAAGCCCTGTTTGGCATTAAACTAAAAATTGTCACCTTTGCCTGGAGAGCAAATCGCAAATATCGAAACCGAAGAACCGCTTGAAGAAATTGTTAATACTTTTGAAGAAAATTTGAGCAGTGACCATATCGAAAACCATATTCCAAAGGAAAATATTGAAGAGGAGCTTCAACCTACCACATCTTCATATCCAGCCCTGGCTGAACAACGTAAGTTTATTTCTATGAAAAGAGCGGATGTAAAAGATAATCTTCTACTGCAAGCAACAAAAATGTTACAAACCTCAAAAAGAAAATTTCCTCCCACTAAGTTGGTGATACCGTATGAATATGAGTCCCTGATGTCAACCATGGTCGTACAGATGCTGGTGATTGTTGTTGGAATAGAAGACTCCGACTTTTATAAATTAGCAAAAAAAATGGTACCCTCAAGCAGCTTTATACCCATAATCAGTTCGTAATTTATAAAGAGAAGTTACTTTCCATAGATGAGATTTCTTCTCAAGAAATGTCGCTAAGAGAAGCAGCTGCAACTAGTTCGAGAAGCGGAGGGCAAGGCTATACACGCTGTAATTGCAAAAAGAAGTGTTTTAATACTGAATGCAGTTGTAAAAGCAAGGGATTCTTGTGCAATTTAAAGTGTCATAACAGTTTAAGTCATTGCAATAAATAAGATTGAGTACCGTTAATCATATAATTAAGTAAGTTTATTATTGGTATTATTTTCTTTTCTCAGTTAGAATTAGAATGTACTGTTCGTTTTAAGGTTCAACAGTTTATTTATATGTGCTGTTACGTAAGTTTTCTCCTATTTTGACATATGTCATAATATGTTTTGATAATACAGTATGATTTAAAAAGTTGATTTGATATAATTATTTGTTATAATAATACAGTATGATTTTAAAATGATTTAAAAAGTAAAAAAAAAATAACCTTATTCAACATTCACCATCAGTGCATGCTGAATGTCGACATCAGTCGGTGTAAGTCAGAAATAATGATATTTAGCAAATATTTCGGACATACACCAAGCGACTATGTGATTGTTGACATTCGCCAGATTTTGGTCTTTCACCGTAACATATACACAATGGCAAGAACATACAACTTCAGTGGGAGGGGGGAGAGGGCCTCTACAGTTTCCAGATAGATAAGATTGGGAGTTGCCTGCCCTGCTCACCCCATCTCCAATATTTTCTTCAAGTTAAACTTCTGTAGAGTGGTGAGATAGATAGAGTTTGTGCAAACTGATTGGTAAAATATTTCTGAAAAATACGAACTAATTGTCACTTTTACAGCTATATGCTAAATAAAGCAATCAGGGTTGAAGCCAATCGGTTGCAAAACGTTTGCAATTCAGTGAACAGGCTGTTAAAATTTTGGAAATTCACTATTATAATCATGCATGTATGTGTATGTATCAAGGTCTAAAACACAAAGATTTCTATAGGTCCACATAGGCGCTTGTCATTATCTAGAATATGTATCACTGAAAGCTAATTTCATTTATTTACTGTCTCGAGTTTAAAAAGCAACTGTTGTACTGATTCTATGTTCCCTATTTTCCTTCCTATTATATTATTTTATACACAATTCACAGTTTGTGTTATATGGAGGTTATGTTCCCTATTCTATTATGTTATACACAATTCATAGTTTGTATTATACTGATTCTATGTTCCCTATTTTCCTTCCTATTATATTATTTTATACACAATTCACAGTTTGTGTTATATGGAGGTTATGTTCCCTATTCTATTATGTTATACACAATTCATAGTTTGTATTATACTGATTCTATGTTCCCTATTTTCCTTCCTATTATAGTATGTTATACACAATTGACAGTCGTGTTATATTAATTCGATGTTCCCTTTTTTTCCTTCCTATTACATTACATTATACACAATTCAATGTTTGTGTTATATTGATTTCATGTTCCCTATTTCCCTTCATATTATATTATATATAATTGACAGTTTGTGTTATATTGGTTCCATGTTCCCTATTTGCCTTCCTATTATAGTACATTGTACACAATTCACAGTTTGTGCTATATCGATTCTGTGTTCCCTATTTTCCTTCCTATTATAGCATGTTATATACAATTCACGGTTTGTATTTTATGGAATAAGGATTGCTAATATTATGCTACACCAGTACCTACAATTTTCCGAGCTATGCAGATCTCTGTCACCTCAATAATCCAACCCCAGAATATAGATTGGCAGTTAAAATGGCATTCATTTAGTATAAAGGGAAATCAAGATCTCTGATATTCTACATGGTAACCATATATGCTATCTCTATGCCACTATACAATACATATCAGCAATGGTTCTTATAAAAAATATAAATAATATGATCAACAATAATGCATAAATCAGTGCTACATACTATCTGTCTTCAATACTGTCTATGTCTAAGCAATTTATAGTACTTTGATGATATTTGCATATGCTTCCAGTTCTACTCAATTCCATGTTGGCGACTCGTTGTGAAACCATGGAACGCATGAAGAACGTCGGAGAAAGTGTTCCATTTTGGAGTGACTGCAAGTCATTAAGCATCCTGGACTAAAAAATCAAACGAATGTAATTTATAACAAGATAATTATTATTATTACACTTATCAAATCATAGAACTTTTTATAATGAAATATGCTATTTGTAACATAATAATAAAACATGTCATTTATAGCATAATAATGAAACATGTCATTTATAACACATGGTAATAAAACACATTATTTATAACATAATACAATGTTATTCATAACACATAACATGATAGAGAAAAAAATAACTCTTATCTATTGTAATAATCCATAACCCTTCAATATATTCGTTAATTCCTTTAAACCCTTCTGATCTAACGGAGATACCCTAGTTCGACTTTAAGGCAGACAATGTCTCTTTTTCTCCTATACATTAAAAAGCTCTAGTTTAGGTTCAGATGCAAGTGTCAGAAAGTTACTATCTATAAATCTTCAACTGCAACAAAAGTTATTACAATAGAATGGCAACACAATCTCAGTTCAAACAACAATATAAATCAACATTTATTAGCATAGCAATATCACTACCCCAATAAACCTTGATTTATATTCTTGTTTGATTTAATCTACGTAGTGTGTGATTTATATAAATACAATCTCAGTTGACCATAATTTCTTCACAAAGGTTGATGTTCTTGTAGTAAAAGCTGGATAATGTGTTTAGAAAGAACACAAATTGCAAGCAGGGGCACCGAGAGCTAATGCGGGGCCCCCAGGTTCACTTCAAATGGCCTCCATCACCCCTTCCCTGGTACGGGCACCTAGACTTCATCCAGGCCCCTGCTTCCCCCTCTCGTTGGCTCTGCTTGAAAGGTATGTGTAAACAACGTTTTAAAGTATGTATGCCATGTGTAATGTATTTATAAAAGTAACAATAGTGGAGTTCCCTAATTCCAGATAAACCTGGATGGACAGGGCAAGTCCAAACGACCTGGCATTTAGATAATTGGAAGAAATAATCTTATTGTTGGTTGAGTTTGATGATGCAAGGACATCTAAGGTCATACTGTGCCCAGACTTACAGTTTTCTTAGGAATCGAAAAATCTTAAGAAACAACCCTCAAATTACAGCCAACAGTCTGTAGGCTTGCTTGTTTTTGTTGTTTCTTTTGTGCCATTGGAATCAAACCCGGGTTAATGGCATGCATCCAGACAGGATCTTGGGCTAGTCCTCCTCCCAAACTGAAATATTACTGAAACTTGGCTACGGCCTTGCATGCTGTGATTGTATCAATACATGCTGTAAAAATTTTTGAACCCCACCCCTGAAATTAAATCCCGGCTATGGCCTAGCCATATTACCACAGTAGGGCCTGAAATAATCTTATACAGAGCTGAATAAGCAATCAACCAGATTACCACAAGGGAAACTTCTAGATGACCAACTGAAATCCAGTTAATTGGACGTTCTGCAAAAACCTGGATCTGGACAATTAAAACTCTAGTATAGTTGAAATTGGGAAATGAGAAGAATGGTGTTAAGATAAACCAGGACAATCATTGACCATGATTCGTGTACGTATTGTAAAATACGAAGAAAATGTAATTGCAACCTTAATTTAGGCAAATAGGCAAAATGGTGGATAATTCAACCCTTAGACGGACATATGGGATGATTAATAACAAAACATGGTTTTATTATTAATCAAATCCTTTTTTTGAGTATTGAAGATCAAGAGATCCATCACTGAAGTGTATGTATACGTATCATCATCAACATTTTCAATCCACTGCAGCGTGGAAGTTTCCGTGTTATCACACATAGAATTGGGAAAGAAATATGTGGGGGTGGGGTCAGCCTTAAGCTCATAACGTTGGCCTGATGTGTTGACAAGCTGGACGTAAGTTTAACGAGGGTTCCA
This sequence comes from Dysdera silvatica, assembly GCA_006491805.2. Taxonomy (NCBI): domain Eukaryota; kingdom Metazoa; phylum Arthropoda; class Arachnida; order Araneae; family Dysderidae; genus Dysdera; species Dysdera silvatica. Next base: position 7,394,497 of record QLNU02003225.1, on the reverse strand, counting down.
AACCTTGATTGCCACAGACGAAGTCCTGCGCTAAAGAGGGACTCTTGTCACCTTCCCAGGAAGTGATCATTACCTAGGTTACTTCAAATCGGTGCTCTGTCGAGAGCTGGTATTCTTAACAAAAGACGGCTATGAGACCTATATACAGGGTGCTCTCTAAAGTCTGGTGTTTCGTAAATAACTTTTCAGCGAAGGCTCGTAGAACTGTAAAAGTTAGGTGCGAGTATAGTGAAGTGCCCATGGCCGATGAAATGGGATCGATGGCAGCGCCCTCTGTGGCGAAATTGGGAAGTTATTGCACCTAATTCTGGAACTAGAGGAGATACAGAAAATTTTTCAATTACAAAGTTGTTAAGCACCAACTAATTAGTAAGAAACGTGTTTTTTTCACCACCTTAATAGGGCAAAATTCGTGATTTAAGAGGTTTTAAAGGTATCCGTCCAGCAACGCCATTGTTGGTCAAAATTCCGATTTAACGTCAATCATTAACTTCAATTTTCAAAATTCATGTTAACTTCAATCATTCATTCTTGTAATTCCATAAAACTTCATTCATTATATAAGTGCAGATGGCACGTTACGTACTATGCACAATATGGTGGGAAAAAATCAATGTTATTAATGTTGTTGTAGAAATATTATTTTGTGGTAGCATAATTATTTGGTATGAT